>JABJVR010006368.1:0-10491 GCA_025773905.1 Chitala chitala
CTGGGATGGGCTCCAGGTTTCCCCGCGACCCTCACCAGGACTAAGCGGTTAAGATAATGGATGGATGGATGGATGAATGTGCTGCAGATGCTACCTTAGAGAATGGAGGACTCTGTGCTGGTCCCAAGACTACGGTCATTATGTTTGATTTTTTTTGCCTTTAGAACTAATGAAATCTCAGGAGATGTAGATGTAAGCAGCATTTTTATTTTAGATATCTGAAATTTTATCTTCTCAGCATAACATTAACATGAATATTAAAATGTATTATTCCATTTCATGCATGTGTTTAACAGCACGCACTTTGCTTACATTCTGAATGTGTAGCCAACTGTCACACAATGAACACATTGTTAAAAGCCCAGTTATTCCTGGTACAGTACTAGATTATATCATATGCTCAACATTACCATTTCAAGACTTGAAAGTTATACAGAAAATACACAATTTGGTAAAGTTTAGATTTGAGAGTTTCGAAACATGCATGCAACATTGTCAATAAAGGAAGCTTGTTAAGATTTTTATTATTTAAAAGGAGCCATCTATTGCACAGTATATAAGTTTTGTTTAAATTTGGTATAGAAAAATACACTGTTCTTTTCACATTTTAACAATGACTATCCACAATTGGTTGTACAAAGCTAAGGGTTTGTTTGAAAAGGTGGGGATACATTTTGGTAGAATGTTTAAACATTAGTGGTAGCCTTTAGAAGACGTAACAAGGTGGGCATAATGAATGCCAAATATTTCCCTCTGTTAAAGGTAACATATTTAACAATTCATTTAGGAGGGGCCATGACATGGAATGTGTGTTGCTGTTATTTTATGTTATATTAGAGACGTTAATGTCATGTTACAGATGAATGTATTATGTTACAGTGAAACTTGAACAGATCATCATGAAGTGATTCTAGGTGCTGTGGTTCCTTTGTTCTGGTTCAGGATGCTAACAGCTAAACAAGTGCATGACTAACTGGAAGATGAGATAATGATTAGATTAAAGCACATACATTTCTAATGAAGAATAAAGTAAAAAAAAAAAATTCTCACATTGCATCTGTTCAAAATCTAATGTCACTAGGGGTAATTTTTGAAGGTGACTCAGATGGCATAACGTGTGAACTGAGACATTATGGAGGGACTTTTTCATTTGTGTCAGTTAGACCTGAAATTAGTGACACAGTGAGAGCTGTTTGCTTTGTTGACATAGCTGTGTTCTTTGTTTAGTAACATTGGTGGGACAGTCATCAATGAGGTGACACTGGATTTCTGGCACTCAGGGCAGAACCGTGAGGACATCGGCATGGAGGACCTGGAGCACCGGCTACGCACAGAAGCGCTGGAATCCCAAGGTAGCTGTGCTCACACTAACAGCTGATTCAGAATTGCTGGTGAAATTTGTTTGCCAAGGCTACTGCTGCTGCTGTCCTCTTTCGGCTTTGTATTTGCAACCAACTGACCACAAAATAGCAGAATTAAATTCCAGGGTGGCAGTGGTCAAAAGTTTGGTATTTTTACAAAAGATGCTTTTTCTCTGCCTTATCAGTTCAATGATATATTCTTTCATCAAACCTTATCATAGCCTTGCAGTTTCAGCACTAATTTCATGTAATTGTCATCTTAGCTATAACTGACTACTCTCCTTTCGATCACTTTCCTTGCTACATGGCTTTTCTGATCCTCAGGGGGCTTCGCTCAAAGTCAGCTCATGTCAGACCACCTCATTGACTTCTTCGTGCCCTTCTTGCCACTGGAGTATCGCCATGTCAAACTCTGTGCCCATGATGCCTACTCCGCCCGTGGACTCCATCCCAGTGAGGAAATCTTGGATGAAGTGGCAAAGGCCATGGTGTATGTGCCCAAAGAGGAGAAATTATTTTCTGCCCAGGGGTGCAAATCCATACCCCAAAGGATCAGCTTTTTTCTGCCCTAATGGAAAAGGTCCATAGTATGAGCCCATATGTACACTCTTCAGAAAGAAAAATGTGGATGGAGATATGAAAAATGACAAAGGGGCTTGTCTACCTCCTCTGGAAATGCAATGCATGTGGCACATAGTGGATTTCAACTCTCATCCCATCCTCTAAGAAGTGATGAATGGAGAGTCTAGTTTGTCTCTCAGGAGACATTCACTCACACGACACTTTGTTACATTGTTGGTTTTGTCTGCGTTTTCTTAAAGGTTCACTCCGTGTTTCATTTGCTTTGCAGTCACAATTGAAATGCAATGCACTGTATTTGTGCAGTCAGGTTGGTCTACCTCAGGTTACTTTCACTGTCCCCTGGGTGACTGAAGTACTATTTTGTTTAGGCTGTTCAATGGTGTAGGGGTGGATGGGATGTGGGAACAGTGAGCCTTTCCATGACATTGTCCACATCCTCTCCTGATTTTATTTGTTGTATGACTAATATTTGCCTAGTCAAATATGTGACTGTCAAAGTCATGAACACGAGTATAATTTGAGTTGGTCAAGAACTTCTTTGTTCAGTTTCAGTTGCATAGTTACAAATATTCCAGTGTATTAACTGTGAGAAGACCAAAAGGAAGTGTCCTTTTTTGGTACAGGAGAATTAATTGTCATTTCTCATTTCCAATGGTTTGCTCCTTGAAAGGGTACCTAGTAATTTATACGAATGCATTGTAAAGGTAAGATCCAGATGAACATTAATTTTCCAATTTAATAATATGTGCAATAACTGAGCAGTAAGTGATTGCAAATTTATGAGAGATTATTGCTAACTGGATAATATTGGCTTTTTTACTACAGTGGGTAACAGGTTCTTCAAAAGTCTTCTCAAAGAACGGAGACAATGATACTAATGTTGTTCAGTGTATATACTGTATTTCTTAAATATTTTAATAAGCATTTATTAGCATAAGTTATTCAAAAGAAAGAAACCGGTACGTTTGGTGGTCAGTGGTTTATTTTTTCAGTATTGTATTTTGAAATGTTGACAAAAGTTTTACATCAATTTTACTGTACACTAGTTTTGATATTTTTATTTTTAAAACAATTGCTTATAATGTCGCTATCGTTTTACAACTCTGTACATTTGGTGTTGGTGCCATAAATGTTATACGATAAAGCAATTCATCAATGCAAGTAAACAGACGGCCGTCAGTATGATTAGAGTGGTTACTTTCAAATGCCTAATAAGAAAGGGAAATATGCTCTCACTCATTCACACGTAAATGGCTGTATTATTTAGCTCTATTTTATAAACATTTACAAGGTTCTAACTTGAGATGTGTTTTTAAGATGGGAACATAACAGTTATTTGGCTATAAGAATAACTAATCTTTTTACGCTTTCTTTTGTATAAAGTCAGGTATTATGCCTTGTTTGTCCAGCATTTTGGCCAGTTGTACCCGTTGTTAAGCTCTTTGTTAAGCTGCAGGAACCTTCACACACTTTAACCTGAGTAGTGGAATTAGTTAAGTTGAACTGACAATTTAGCATTAACTATATCAGGCACGTAATAATAAATCATTTAACTGGTTTACCTTTGTGTACATTATTGTCTTTTTGTACTATGTACCTTTAAACATGAATATACTTTATGATATAAAATTTCTTATGTAGTTTTATCTATACATCTTCAAATTAACTGTCCTACTATAGTAACTGGCTGCACAGTGGTGCAGTGGTTAGCACTGTTGCCACCCACCTCCTGGCCCAGGGCTCAATTTCCACCTTGGGTCTGTGTGTGTGGAGTTTGCATGTTCTCCCTGTGCTTGGGTCTTCTCTGGTTTCCTCCCACAGTCCAAAGACATGTGGGTTAGGTTGATTGGTGTCTCCAAATTGCCCATTATGTGTGTGTCTGTGCCCTGCAATAGGTTGGCACCCTGCCCTATGTATTGTGGGATGGACTCCAGGTTTCCCTGTGACCCTTACCAGGATGAAGTGGTATAGAAGATGACTGACTATAGTAACTATCCTACTATAGTATATTATTACAGACTATTAAATATGTAATAACTGAATAACAATAACCTAACTAAATATTGTTCTAACTGATCGTGTTACATAAATCGTTAACATACGATTTACTAGGATAATTTGTACCAGCCAATGTAATTTCACCTCCTGGAGTGTCTTGACGAGCCACGCCTTTCAGCACAGCCTGAGAATCTTCACCGGCACGTTTTAACGCGTGAATTACACCGCGCGATCTAAGCATAAAGCTCGCGGTGTGTTATAATACACCCGGAAGCGGCTGAGTGTTCTATTAAGTGTCCAGTAACGCTGTCGCCGCGAGCCGTTCGGCCGTCGCTAGTCTGCACCGGCTCATATGTCACGCCGCAGATAAGCGCGTGGTCAGCCTGCATTGGTTGAAATTTTGACTCTATTTTACTATGTATTTCATTGGCTAGAGTCATCGTCACCATTGTCCAATGAAAAGCAGACATCTGTTGTGATGCTAAAGGAGACTCCTGTGCTGTAGAGCCTGTGCGTGCGATGCTTTGAAGGGTACAGATACCTGGAGTCAGTGGAGGGGGTTGTAAAGTGTAAGCTTGTTGGTTAGAGCGTATTTATTTTAGTAAATTTAATATATTTATTTGGCAGATTAGAGTACATATCTCTAAAGTGCATTAAGTAAACATGACGACGGGAATCTTACTGTTGGCGTTAACAGTCGTTTTCGCGTGTGCAGAGTCCACTGTATATTTTCGTGAACAGTTTGAAGATGGGGGTAAGCTTTATTTAATGTTATTGTCAGTTATGATTATAGTTAATTATTGACTTGTTTATGTAATATAATCACACACTGAATGAACATGCAGGCTTTACATTTACCTTGCTATACTAAATTCGCTGCATAGTTACCGTTAAAATTGAGAGGGGTGGGTGAGGAACTAACAAGCCGGTAAAGTGTTCTGTGTACGTAATTAGGATTTTTAAATCTCTCTTAACAACTGTATTGTCGAACTGATGTTGTAATACAAAAAAAAAGCCAGCCCAGAGAATGAATGAAGTACATGCAATCTAAATTAAAGCACGTGTATGAAACTACTGAGGAACTGTTAGTATTTTTTTCTTTACTGGATGTTTTTTATGGTACGTGTTGAAATACAGCGTTATAGAGTCATTGACTTGTTAGACGTTGTACATGTCCAGTTTAGTTAATGGTGCACGGTTATTAACGTTAGCTGCGTGGTGCTATAACGGCAGAGTTAATATGTTTAATCAATCTGTACTGTTGTAGATGTCTGGAAAAGCAGATGGGTGGAATCGAAGCACAAGTCAGACTACGGCCAGTTCGTTCTCAGCGCAGGGAAATTTTACGGGGACGCAGAGAAAGATAAAGGTAATAACTCTCGGGATTTTTCCAAATCTTGAGAGTACTGATGCTCATATGGGAGACAGGTCTAATCGTTTGAATTTAATGTCGTTGCTTTTGTTTTTTTACAATAAGGGAGTGATAAAATATCTCCTAAATTCATACTTAAGTCATCCTCAACATTTTTTGCCTCTCTCTCTAGTGACAAAGTGCGGACAGTAGGTGTCACTTTTATTTGCAGTGTGAAAGCTTTGTGGTCACTGGTCGTTTAACATATTGGGTGACCACATTTTGTCTGTGCATTGCAAGGCCTGCAGACTAGTCAGGATGCTCGCTTCTACTCGATGTCATCACGCTTTGAGGAGTTCAGCAATAAAGGACAGCCCCTGGTGGTGCAGTTCACTGTGAAACATGAGCAGAGCATTGACTGTGGTGGCGGGTATGTTAAGCTTTTTCCCGCGGATCTTAACCAGGAGGACATGCACGGCGACTCCAATTACAACATAATGTTTGGTGAGTTTGCCACATTTGGCTTGCTTTTGTATGGCCGCATGGTTGATTGTGTGGCGTTTTGTTCTTTGCATAGAGTGGGTTTTAAAGTGTGCACATGATCTTATTTTTAGGACCTGACATCTGTGGTCCAGGAACAAAAAAAGTACATGTGATTTTTAGTTATAAGGGAAAGAATCATTTGATCAACAAAGACGTACGATGCAAGGTAAGTTGATGCATGCTGTTTTCTGAACTTTACAAAGTAGGCCTTACTAATAAGACTCAGTTTTGCCATCGGGATACTGTATATGAATTCAGTATTTATGTGTCTGCTGTTGCTTATGTTTGGGTGTAAAGTGTAAGTATGCATCTTTTGTTTCCTCAGGATGATGAGTACACACATTTATATACGCTAATTGTCAACCCAGACAATACCTACGAGGTGAAGATAGACAATAAGAAGGTCGAGTCGGGCAGTCTGGAAGAAGATTGGGACTTTCTACCTCCTAAAAAGATTAAAGACCCAGAGGCTAAGAAGCCAGATGACTGGGATGAAAGAGAGAAGATTGATGACCCTGATGATAAGAAACCAGAGGTGGGTTGATGAATGATTGAGAGAAAGTAGTTTTTTTTCCATCCTTTTTACTTGCAAAATTTATTATTTAATGTAGTGTAGATTTTCAAAATAAGACAGTGATATTTTGCATCATTTTCATTTATGTTTTTGCCTTGTTTGATTACTGCACGTTTTATAGACATTTTCTCATGTTAAAACGGCAAATCTGCGGGGCTATGATAATTTGAATGATAAAACATTCAGTCTTGTTTTTAAAAGGACTGGGACAAGCCTGAGCACATTCCGGACCCAGATGCTAAGAAGCCTGAGGACTGGGATGATGAGATGGATGGAGAGTGGGAGCCTCCCATGATCACTAATCCTGAATACAAGGTGAGTGAAATGGATGGCACTGCCACATAGGGAAACACACAGGCACAGTACATGCTGCTTCTCTTGTGTATTATATGTGAGAAGAAGGCAGTAGATGGGGTGTAATGCATCTGTTGCCATGTCACTGTTTTGGGAAGAAAAGGATGAGCACGAATACATCGTCAGCATGGCTACACCTTTGGAGCGTTTGTCAAAACATAATTTCAGTTGCAATGAATACTTTCAGATCAGTATATAAAAATAACACAAGGACCAGTGAGAGATACTGAGTTAGTGTGTTTTTTTTAAATGCATGTCAAACTGTTTTGTATTTCTGGCCTTGCTGCTATACTCACCAAGTTCACAGGTGTGATTTGGCACAGAAGTTTGTTTTCAAATGAATTGTCATTATTAGGGTGAATGGAAACCAAAACAGATCAACAACCCTGCCTACAAAGGACAGTGGGAACACCCTGAAATCGACAATCCTGAATACGCAGCAGAGCCTGAGCTCTACAAATATGACAGTATTGGGGTCATCGGTCTAGATTTGTGGCAGGTAGGACAACACAACTTCATGGATTCAGAGCAGCTGGCCCCAATATATACATGTATATAAATCAGTTTTCGGTAGTTTTTAATAAATTTTTTTTTTTTTTATATTAAAATCAAGACTATAATTGTTCTGATGAGATGGAGATTTCATACATGTTTTAGCACTTGTTCCATCATTTTCATTTTTTTCCATAATGTGCATTTTGTCACAGGTGAAGTCTGGTACTATTTTTGATAATTTCCTGATTACTAATGACCCAAAACTAGCTGAAGACATAGGAAATGAAACTTGGGGTTTAACGAAGGTAAGGAATTCAAATAACAAAATTTATTTTGTTAGTTCCATAATGTTTGATTTAAATGACATTATTTGCAGGTGTTAAGTAGATACTTTCATAACTTGCATATTTTTTTACCCTGAATATTATCTGTGTGGGGCGGTGGGGGGGTGGCAAGAGAGTTTAGCAGAGTGTCCAAAAGGTAATGATTGCTACAGTTCTATACATGTTTGTAATCAAGAAAAAGTATCAGTCATAATTTGAACCTGGTATCATTTGATTCGGGATATTGATTTTGTAATTCCTGTGTACAGGACCCCGAAAAGAAGATGAAGGAAACCCAGGAAGAGGAGCAGAGAAAGAAACGAGAGGAGGAGGAGAAGGTACAGGAAGAGGAAAAGGCAAAGGATGAACAAGAGGAGGATGAAGATGAGGAAGAGAATGATGAAGAGAATGAAGAAACAGATACTACAGACTCTAATCAGAAGGATGAGCTATAAGTAAATGGGAACACTGAAGAAAAGGGACCCTGGTTCATTCAGGCCAATTGAAGTGGTGAAGGAACTGGCCTTGCTTTAACATTTCAGGTTTTTTTTTTTGTGGTTACAGGGATTTAGGTTGTTTTAGTTCAAAGTAAAGGGAACTGGTTTTCTTGCACTGTAATGTAGCCATTAAATAACTAATTTATATGGCCTACATATTGGCAAAATGCATTCATCCCATTTGGCAGCCACTGTGTGAAAGCTATACATAGTTTTTACATGTTGTTTCTTAGACTGCAAATAAGGAGGATTTATACTTTAAATGTTTTTAGTAATTTAGAATGTTTTATACTGTACGTTAAGTACATTATTTATTTTTCCAACAATTAAAATGAATTGCTTGTCAGCCCATTTTCGAAGACCAGTTTTTCATTTCTAAGTAAACCTCCTGGTGTTCCAGTTAATTCGGTAAAATACATTTTGAAATGCTATGCTTAAAAATATTGCAGTCCCCCTCTGTGTATTTACAAGCTTTGTCATAGACTAAGCCAAAACTTAGACCCACCATTTACAATTGATCTTATTTTATACAAAACTTTGGTTTATGAATTTATTAAAAATGTCATCTATGTCCCTAAATAGCCAGGTGTGCTTTTTACCGAAGGGAATCGTATACAATTAAAGGTACTTATACAAGATGAATGCTGAACTTTTGTCATACTTCAGTTTTTACTGTGACAGTTTGCGCTATGGTAGTCTAACCCCCAACAACATGTCAGTCTTTTAAATTATAGTTTTTTTTTGTGCTGTAATTGCTTTAAGGATGTTACTCAACCTTCACATGATCTGGCCCTTCTGTTATAGAACAAAATAAAATGCAAAACCATACTGTTCATTGTTTGCTTAGTGTTTGTCGAAATCTATGTCTGACCCATCCCCAACAAAGTGATGCATATGTAATTGTGCCATGTTGGTTTAATTGTCATTTACACACTCCAATTAACTTCCACCCTATGAGATTGTCAAGTTTTGTGGATAACTATTTACAGCTGCCTTTTCCTCATGCATTTTTTCACATGCACCAACAATTTAGTGCAAATTTAAAGGAAATGTTTTACTTGTCTGTGCTGGGTAGGCGCCCCGCCCTGGGTGTCCCCTGCCCTGTGTGCCTCTATGTGTTCTGGGATGGGCTCCAAGCGGTATAGAAGATGACTGACTGACTGTTTTACTTGTAGTAAAGAAAATGTCTTTTACATGTAACTTGTAGTTCTGCTCATTTAAATTCAAAAGATTTATATGGCAGCTCATCTGTTCTTGGATGTTCAAACTAGGAGCTAATTGAAAGACAATTCAACAGACTACATTCAGAGGAGGTTATAAGAATGTATTTATTATACTTGCATGACCAACAAATGAACATGGCTAGCCTCAAGTGCATTTTAATGTTTTAAAGACAAACTGTGTGACCTACTCAGTTATCAGCAAATCCTATGCAAATTCCTTGTTAAACATACCAAAATATAGAAGCTAAACACTAATTGGCTGAACCATTGAATGTACAGTGTTTCCACAGTAGGATTTTAATTAATGTTAAATCTTCCTGTTATGATACACACATGAATGATATAAGGGCTGTGTTTTTGACAGGCTTATTATGGGGAGGGCACATCCCGAGTTATTCCAATGATCAAGAGCTGACATGGGTCCCTGTATCATTCTATGGACAATAGATTATTATTGTGTTGTTCCTGAACTTAGCTTGATTCAGGAAGTCTATAACTTATTACATCATTGTATTTTATTCTGTGATACTCCACTAAATTATTGTTTTTAAATTACCTATTTTATTTTACATTATGGTATTAAAACTTAAATTTGCTCTCCGTGTTATATATTTCAAATAAAATTAATAACAGTAAATATTTTGGACTATTTACCACAAAACCAATAAGCCAATACATATGATGTTGATGCGTTAATAGGTATCTATAATACAGTTTCTTTGTAAAGATACTTGTCATGTGCTGAGTTCCTGTTCCATGTTTATTTTCTTCCTCTGGTTCAGAATTATTCCAGTTTCAGATGACTGCAGTGCCATGTTCCACATTACTCCACTGACATGTTGTGGATTACTCCATTGCCACGTTTAACATTACTCCAGTACCATGTTGTGGATTACTCCATTGCCGTGTTTCATGTTACTCTAGTTCCATGTGTCACGGTACTCCAGTGCCACGTTTCACGTTACTCCAGTGCCATGTTTCACGTTACTCCAGTGCCATGTTTCACGTTACTCCAGTGCCATGTTTCACGTTTCTCCAGTGCCATGTTTCACGTTACTCCAGTGCCATGTTTCACGTTTCTCCAGTGCCATGTTTCACGTTACTCTAGTGCCATGTTTCACGTTCCTCCAGTGCCATGTTTCACATTACTCCAGTGCCATGTTTCACGTTCCTCCAGTGCCATGTTTCAC
>JABJVR010006368.1:10591-49238 GCA_025773905.1 Chitala chitala
CTCCAGTGCCATGTTTCACGTTCCTCCAGTGCCATGTTTCACATTACTCCAGTGCCATGTTTTACAGTTACCCCTTTACTGCCTAGTACAGCGCAGTATGGACTAATGGGAACAGAAACATTATGGCTGCCAGTCTGTCTCTGACTCAGGTAACACTGTCTTTTAAATATGAGATTGTGTCTAAAATGTCTCTTGCGGCTTCTTCGTTATGTACATTTATGTGGGTCGGTAACTGACCTCCTAAAAAGTTATCGCTTGGTCCGATCCACGTTTTTGCCACTTCTTTGTAGAAGTTGCATGTCTGGGAAAAGTTTCTTCTTAATCTCTTATGGGACTGCGTTAAGGGCGTAGCTTGGTTTTGACAAATTAGGGGGTTAGAAGTTTTAATGTAAAAAAATGTAGCGAATTGAGTTGTATTTTATTTAAAACATTAACGAAAAATATTTATTAAACAAGATGTCTGTCAGTATTGTGCAGCACTAGTTAGTACTGTATGGTTTTCCCCATGCCTGTCAAAGATTATCTGAATTACAGCGGGTTATTAGTCAAGAGTTCGCTACCTACGTAATAGTGAAACCTTTATTACACCCAGAATATGTCTTAACATTTGTTATTTAAACCCATTTTCCCTTTGCGTTCACATACTCGTCCAGAGATTATGTTAAAATGATGTTAGTTGGCTAGTTAGCCAGCTCGGTCCGAGTGCGTTTTGTTTTCGGCTAGTTAGCAAATTAGCTTACTCGCCCTTTAATGCGTCGCAGTTTCACTTTAAATTGTGTCGAGGAATTGGATAATAATATTTATTTTCTGCGGTGTTTTTTGCGTTAGTGGCTCTTTGCTGGGCACCAGGTCGTGTGTTTCCTTACCGGACAGATTCGCGGGATGGGCGCTGTCATTTTAACTCGCACACTATTACTTCTTCCAAGTTTGTTCACACGTTGACAACAGCGTTGGGTGTTGTAAAGAACTGACTTATTATGCTGTAACGTGTTTATAACGAAAAAGATATTTTATTTAGGCGTCATTGTGACGGTTATATATGAGATGCTCGGAATAGGCAGCTGTGAAACACAACACGGAATGCCAGCTTTTGTCTTTCGTCTAGACATTGCGCAGATTTTAGTTAATGTTGCTGTTAGTGTTATTATCATCCCTGGTGTGCAGTTTGAATAGCAAGAGATGTTAGTCACTCGGTGTGCAGCTAGTTAGCGATGAGAAACCTTCCTGCTTTCGCTTAGTGAACTGAGAGCGAAGCCATGTGCATTACAGGAGCTGGGTTCACTGTCGGGCTGCACAGACCCAATTTCATACCCAGGAATTACACAATCTTAGGAGTTTAACTTGCAAGGTAGTTTCGGTGTTATATACCTAATAACGTAAATGTATGAGGACTGCTGGGAACTAAACAGAGTTAAAAAATTTTTTCCTGCAAATTATTAAATCTGATTTCATATGGAATGTTATAATAATGGTAGATGTTTTCTTTAAGAAAACCATGGTGGTGTGTGTCTGTGTGCCTGTCTGTCTGTATATATGTATGTATATGTATGTGTGTATATATTAAAATAGTATATCTCCTTATTCAATTATTAATTCAATGGTGTTTTTCATTCTAAGTAATGGGCCTTTGTATGGACTGTGGCCCTCATTTGTAACTGTGATTGAGGGAATTTACTTTCAAATTAAGTTTTTCTGATAGTTGAGAAAATGCTGTCGTAATCGAAGTCCAAGTGGTATTTTAAAAGTAATTGAGCTACTTGTTATGTGAATTACGTGACTTATAATGTACGTATGGTTTTGACATGCGCTGTCCAACAATCTAAAACTTTCTGTGAGAAGTTTAGGGAAAGCTATCAAAGACACAGCCAAAGAGGCAGGTTGTTCTGCTGCATTGTGTTTGTGTTTTCTGTCAAATTCAAAAATGCTTTGTGTTCTGACCAGAAACTGAGAGCTGTTGTCTGCTGACGTGTTCACATTGGAGTCCTGAGGACGTTTGTTGGATTTAATCCTGTAATCCACTCATAGGTTTTGTACTGATTTGCCTTCAGATCATGTATCACTAAAAATAATTTTAATGTTTTATATTAAGAGCTGACATGCACATATGATGGAACAAAACTGAATATACTGCATGCCCATTTCCATATAAGTACAGTCTAAGCTTTGTTTTCCAGCACATGGTACGGTACATTACCAATGGATATAGGCTACAGTACAAGTCAACACTGGGATAGTTATGTATCTATACGCACTGTTTTCTCAGAAGCACACGTCTTTATTAAATTTGCTGCATAACCGTCTGTTTGTGCTTCTCAAAATTGTGGTTGACCTGTAGCAGCTCAACAGTGTGAACCATGTGATTCGATCAAATGGATATGATTGGGTTTTCAAATGGAATGTAAAAAAAAAAAAAAAAAAAAAAACAAAGTTTTGCCCTTCATGGGTGAATGGGGGGGCATTAATTTGTGGTTCTGCAGTACATGAAAAAACAAAGGCTGTGTCAAAACTCTACTGTGGTACTGTTTGTTAGCCTGTTGCTTCTCCCGCTGCTGCTGGTTTAATCTTTTGGCAGCAGGCAAACAGAGAACAGCCCAGATAATCTGACAACAGCAATATCTACTGGAAATCCTAAAGAGGAAAATAACGTGAAACACTCACTGCTGTGCAGTTTAAGGGTGACACAAAGAGACAGTGTTAGCAGTTGTCAGCTGTTGTCAGCATGCACTTGTTTCTGAAAGAAAGTGGGGTTGGTGGAGGCAGGACTCAAAGGAAAATTATAACCACAATTTCTTCTTACAAATAAGTGAAATTTAGTACGCGGCAACAGAATGTTTAATGGACTTTTTTTTTTGTTTTGTTTTTAATCCAAAGTAACTCGCAAAGTTTTCCTGCCTTACATGTCTATGTTTGGATGTTTTATTTGTCTAGCCTGTTCATCTGAGTTTATTCTTATTAAACCCCTTGGTTATAAGTTGGCAGAGTTCTTTCTGGAACTTGAGCCTACAGTGTTTTGGTCAGAGGACAGTTGCCTATCTAATTCACCACATGTAGAGCATGAAGCTCACATCACTCTTTTCCTTTTCTATCTCAGTAGCCCTGTCATTTTATTAATTATAAGAGATGTGTGGTAGGGAACTTTAAAAAGTTTTAAGTTGGGGTATTTTTTGCATTGACTTATGCTGCTGGTCTTAATGAAAAAACTGCTGATCCTCTTAAAACATCTTCCTATAACCGTAAAAACTGGTGTTTCATTTGTTATTTTTTGAAAGCCTGCCTTTTCCTTCCTCTCTCCTTCAAATTTCTGTCTTTTGGGTTTTGGAGGCGTGAGAGGTGTGTGCTCATCAGGAAAGGACAATTCCCAATGTCCTCATCTGGTGCAGATCAGCAGAAACTGCTCTGTGGCTGTCATGTTTGTGTCATTGAGCTCCTGTTCTAAGAATTCACTTCAGTCCTTTTCTTTCTTTGGTGTGAGTTTGTTTTATGTTTTGTCGTCACTTTTGGTAGAGAATATTGAGTATGAGAAACCATGTTAACCATGGTTTCTCATACTCAATATTCAGATTTTTCTAAATTATTTTTTGTGGTTATAGCCTTATAGATCAGTCCCATTTCATATACTGTGCACATGTAATGAGTAGGTCTGTCAGCGCTGTTAGTGTTCATATTATTTTGTAACCTTTTGCTAAATCTACCAATTGGCTGCATGCCTGCAGCTATTACAGTAATTTAGCACTTGAGAATCACAAAGGTTGTTGAATGATTAAGGTCCATTCATTGTTGGGAGGGCAGTGGGTGTCTTTTTGGAACTATCAAAGCACTTCTTGTATATGCTGTCAGATGTGATCCAGTGTTTGAAAACATTTGCTCAGTGGTGATTATTGAACTCTACTTTCTGAAGTATCCTGTTTGAATTTTAATATAGCTAAGTTCAAAGTTACAATATCTTAGCAGCTCATGAACTGGTTGTGAAGTGAATGAATTAGACCTGTGAGGTCCTTACATTTTAAAATTTAATCTTGGTGACTATATTTGGTTTATTGTGAGAAATTAAAAAAATTTCATGTAAACAGTTAAATTTTGTGGACAATCTGACGCTTTTTCATATGTTGTTACAGATTTGCTAGTATAATTATGCAGTTATGTATAATTTATTCATAGGAATCGTAAAGGAAGTGGACTCATGATATTTAAGCATTTCTTTGCCTTAAGCTGTTTCCTCCATTTGTTTTTGGATGTGACTTTTTTTCACTGTCATTTTCTCTGCCTGCCTTCCCCAGCTTTCAAGTGGAAATCCTGTCTATGACAAATACTATCGACAGGTAAGTTCTGTCTCGTTTAGAAAATTGTTACATTAACAAAAATTATTATAATTTAGAAGTCAACCATCCTTGAGGCACTGTGGTAAACTCTGATTAACATGAGTGATTCTGGGAGGTAGAAATGCTTTGTCTCTTGAGGCTCTGTGAATACAGTACTGCTCGAAGGTTATGGGTCAGCCAACAAGAATGTTATACATGTTTTAAAATTTAAGATATTGAAAGCATGACTCTAGGCCTCTACTTGGAAATGAGACCAGGCCATAGTTAAAAATGAGACCAGGCCATAGTTAAAAATGAGACCAGGCCATAGTTAATCGCTAGTGACTGCTTGGAAGGCTGTGTTCACAAGGGAATGAGTGAATGATTGCAGCACTCGGATTAGAAGCAGCCCTTTCTGCTGGTTTTTCTGCTCTTGGTGTGATGTTTTTATGGTCTTAGTATCACTTTTGTTTTTCTCTGGGGTAGCGCAGCGGTTCTGTGGATAGCACTGCACTGTTGTCTCAGACCTACAGGGAAGTGCGTGCGGATACATGCGTGTGTCATCAATGTTTTTTTTTTCCCCCTCTGTCAGCTAGAATTCTTTTTATTTTACTGTCAATTTTGTACTTTATAAACTGAAATAATTATTTGTTCTCAGTGGGGTAAGCAAACCACTGAAGCACAAGTGGAAATATGATTCAAATGCAGACTCAGAAATATGACTTTACACAAATATTAATTGTGATTTAATGGAAAGTCATTAGTGCTATAACACCATATACACATATTCATTGTGAGGACCTGGGAAATGGGATAAAGTTGAAAGCTTTTAAAACGTATACACTGATTCTGATAACCTACTAAGCACCAAAGCTTACACACATGTAGTGTATAAAATATCCCAACCCACTTAAAATCCATTTACTTTGTAACATTCAGTTGTAATACTGTACTAACAAAGTTCCTTATTTTTTTTTACTTTTAGAACTCCAGAATACGTTACCTCATGTTCTTTTTTAAGTTTCGCACATGTCGAAGCGTACCGAATTTCACGTGTCGTGTGGTTTTGTCAGACACTAATACGAAGGATTAGAGATGGCAAACCCATTTGGTTCAATGCCTGGGATTTTTCCCTTTGGCTGTGAGGGCTGTTTCCTTTTCCTGAGCAGTTCTAACATTGTAACACTTAACGTGTGCACTTCCTCCTGCAGGTGGACCCCTCAGGCAGCGGGCGTGTGGCGGCCGCCGATGCAGCCTTGTTTCTGAAGAAGTCAGGCCTTACAGACCTCGTACTAGGCAAGGTATTACCAGTGGTGACATTGACCCTGCAAAGGAGTCACACCTCCTGTTATCTACAGTTAAAATCAGAACTCTGCCTAACTGGTTTGTTTAGGAGATGGCTTGTAAGCCATTGGGATGTGGTAATTATTATGTATATGTTTATACTGGGAGTTTTTAGTATTTGATTTCAATTTTAATTTATTTTGACATAGTGCATTTCACAAGTTGTGTCAAAGTACTTCACAGAAAGATATTATGGATAATACAGAATTTGATGACAGCTGTCACAAAGTATTTAGTTCAGTGCTGTGTAATACCATAATGTAGTGCTTTCATTTTATCTCTTGCCTTGTTTTTTTTTAGCTTGTAATTTTTAATTTTCAGTCATTTTTAAAGGTGCAAATTGTCATAAATGCAATGTAGTGTCTTGTAAGCCAAAGTGGTGGTGTTCAACTCTGCAAGGTCAAATTTTCTAGGGAGAAAACGTTGGCTGAGTACAAGGATTTGCTATCAGTTCACTAAAATATCAGTTGTCCACATATCCCAGTTTTAGAGTTTATAATTCATAATTTAAAAATTATTTTATTGTACATAAACTTTGTTTTAATTAATTTGCCACATAGTTATTGGTAAATCAGTGACATTCAGAAAGTGAACGTGTTCTGCTTTGTCAGGTGTATTATTTGATGTAGTGATTGGTAACATGGCTGTGTTTTTGGTATGTTATACATGTATACTTGCATATATTGTATTTTCCTTATATAGATATGGGACTTGGCAGATGCGGAGAGGAAAGGCTGCCTGAACAAACAGGTACGTATTAGTGAACCTTGCATGACAGTGGTAACTTGTAGACATTCTAACATGACGGTCCATCTTCTCTCATGGTGGTTCAGCAATTCTTCATTGCTCTGAGGCTGGTGGCCTGTGCCCAGAGTGGACTGGATGTGACACTCAAAAGCTTGAACGCCGCTGTTCCTCCACCCAAGTTTGTGAGTCAGGAGCCGTCGTCTTTGTTTTAGTGTTGTCTCAGCTGTGTCGCAGGGGCACAATGCTCGGGGTAGAAGGGCTGCACTGTGTCATTACCTTTCCTGTTACTGCGCTGATATCTACACCTTCTCTACCCAGCATGACACCAGCAGCCCAATTTTATCATCTGGAGGGATCTCCATTGATTTACCATGGGTTGTTAAGGTGAGGCGCTCAATTGTTTCAGTTGTTCCAATTAATCTTGGAAATACCTGTTTAACTGATGCAGTTGAGAGATACGGTTTGTCAGCTTTAAATTCATCATAGGCTGCAGCTTACTGATAGGACCTCATCTGCTTATTAACTTAATTCTTAGTGAAGGTCTGAGATGATGTTTAACTTCTGTGTTTTTGGAACTACATCAGCAGCATCTAAAATAGTAATGATAAGTAGCTCAGCACTTTACATGTATAGTGGTACCTCAACATGCATGTGTGAAAACATTCGCTAGAAAATGCTGCAACTTGCGAGCGAACACTCGAATTACAAGAGCTGTATACATGCTCGTCTCATCGTTTTTGCTCAAAACGAGCGAGGCTCCCAGTACGAGTAAAAACTTGCTCAACATACGAGCGATTGGATGCGACTTGCAAGCACCTGTTTGAACAAGCTGAGGACGAGCACGTAGGTACACTTTGTATGGGATGCCTGGTCACCCGCTTCCCGCTCACTGCCGCTCACACTCTGCGTTGTACTCTCATAAGGGAAACATCTGCACGCTCGTGTCTTTGTTCGTTTGTGTTTTTACATAAAGTTCACTTTATTTACATAAACCACGATGATGCCCAGGAAGATGGCTGCTAAGGATAGTGCTACTAAAAAGGACACAATTACCATAAAGATTAAGATTAATTTAGCATTGTTATTTGTTAAGAAAATTACTTTTATTTTGCATAAATAAATAGAGTTAACTCATTTTTATATTAATATTTTTGGGGGTGTGGAGCAGATTAATGGGATTTCCACTATTTTCTATGGGAAAAATTGTTTAAATATACGAGTTTTTCGCATTACAAGTGATCTTCTGGAAGTAATTAAACTCTTAAGTCAATGTACCACTGTATTTTAACAAGGAGGAAATTGTCAGTGTTTTCTGAAGTTCATTACATTTTTTTTAGTTGTTGGAGGTTTTTAGTTGTTTCGTTTGAAATTTTTTTTTTTGAGTTCCTGAAAATTTTGTGAGAACGCTGCTGACAATACTGTTTTGTTACATGTTGTATTGGTACTTTGCATACATTTCCAAGAATTCATTATGCAAGACTTGGTAAAGCCAAGTCATTTTATTAGAAGTCATGAGTTATGTGGTTTATATGGTTTAAGTATTAATTGTAATTATTTATTACCAGCTTGCGACATTAACACGCTGCCACTGACAGTGTAAGATTATTGGAGAAAATGGAATAATGTTAATATTTCTTAATATAATTTGTGAGCATTTAGGTTTGTTTCTGCATGTGAAAGTTTGCAAGAGCACAGGTAATAAATATGGAAACTGCTGTTTTACAAGGTTCTGTCTGTTTACTGTGAATGTAAGAATTATGATACGCCGTGTTTCGATCTGGTATAGGCCCTGCAGCTCATTTGTTGGACATTGGCTGTTGTGTCATGAGCCTGAGGTTTCTGTCTATGAACCTTTCATGCTTCGCTTTTCTCCCTTTAGTCGGAGGAGAAGATGAAGTTTGACGCCATATTTGACAGCCTTGGCCCAGTGAATGGAATGCTGACAGGGGAGAAAGTTAAACCAGTGCTCCTGAACTCCAAGCTGCCTGTGGACATCCTAGGCCGAGTAAGGTCAAACACAGAGCCATTCAAGGAAGGCTTTAGCAAAAGCAACATGAAGCTTTTGCCATAAAACATCATGTCAGCACATGAAGTGGGACTTTAACTGTGTCATGTCTTACTAAATAGCATTGGGTGTATATCTGAAAAGCAAGTGGTTCCTCTTTTAGATTGAGTGTTTTGTTTTTTTTTTTTTGTGATAAAAATTTTCTGTGGCAGTTGCCAAGTCCACCAACTTTGGCTCAGTAGCAGTCAGCACTGTTTACTGAGTAATTGTACCATATGTTTCCTTTTTGTGAATATTTGCACAATAGTAGGGCTGTTTCAATTAGCATAAATTTAATGGCTTCAAAAAATGACTTTTTCTTATTAAAATAGCCCTACACAGACACCGATATGCTCTGTAGTTTTAAAGGCTTAATAACCATGAAATGTGAGCAGGCATTTTTAGTGGGAAAGGTACTCAATGAGTGATCTTCAAGCAGATATAGATTTAGCTTAAATGTTTGCATACTGCGTTTGATTTAATGTGTACGTTTGTTAGCTAAAATAAAGCTTAAGTGCCGCTAAGGCTCTTTAAGAGAGCCCGCTGAATGAGAGGAGAGCAGTTTTAGCAGTGGATTAAAGTGAAAACTGACACTTGTGTAAGAGTTCCTTACTTACCCCCGTCTCTCCTTCTGTCCTCCGGGGCTTTCTAGGTCTGGGATTTGAGTGACATTGACCGGGATGGTATGCTGGACAGGGACGAATTTGCAGTGGTGAGACTCTTATCTGTCGGAGTATGTGGAGGTTATAAATTGTATAGACCAATGTAACAATTACGACTTGACATATTTTAGAATTTAATTTTTCACCGAAATGCATAGTTGGCTTGAGGCTGCAAATTCGAACATGTACAGCTTCCCTTAAGAGCCTTGTCTTCTCTCTATTTGTGTAACGTCAATATTTTGTGTAGAATTACAATTTTATGTGCCAGGCTCAAGGGCATTGTGGCCTTGGCTGGTGAGCTAATGCCTTTTTGGATCAATACTCAAACTCGGCAGATGCCATAAGCAGAGTGCGATGGCTAGAGCGTGGCCTTCTGCTGTGTGCCGTGTTACTGCTTTTACGCTCTTCCTCTTTCACTGTCTGTGTATATTTAGGTTTGAGCATTTTCAGTAAATCCTCAAGGTCAGTGTTGTTCTGCTTTTGCGCCTGCAAGTAAGCCAGCTGTGTGCCTCTTCATGGTGAGAATGTGCAGATATCGGACCCCTGTTTAGCACTGTGCTGGTATATGCATTTGCTTTTCTGCCCAGGCCATGTACCTTGTCTACCGGGCTTTGGACCAGGAGCCTGTTCCCATGTCCCTTCCTGCTGCCTTGGTGCCCCCGTCCAAGAGGAAGAAGCCAGTCAAGGCTTCTGTCATGCCCCTCTTGCCTTCGCCACCCTCCCACAAGGATAGCCGCTCATCCCACACCATTGCCAAGACGATGCCATCTTTACCAGTTGCTCCTCAGGTGAGCAGCTGTACTGTTGTGTATTCTACTGGTAGCTGCTTCAAATAGGTGTTTCTATTATTTTGGCTTTTGTACGTTTTTCTGATTGGTCCACTCACTCCGTTTTAGTTGTGCTCTTAATGAAACCTGTTGTTTTCCTGTGTATCTGTTATCACCTTCTGACTCGTTCTATTGCAACACCACTTTGTTGCTTGACATTTAAGTGGAGACGAAGAGGTATCAGTCCATCAATGTGATGAGTCACTGCCGACGTGTTTGTTAGTATTAGCTTATTTCACAGACCGTTTGTATTGAGTTTCGGGTGTATTCTGTCTTTGTACATGTATCACTAGCAAATAGTGTCCCGTTTTCTCAGTTATGACTGGAGTACAACTGATGCTTAAAAAAATTTATTTGAATCCTTCCTTGGACTTAGCATCCCAAGATAATAGCCTTAGACATTTTAATTCCTTTGTAATAATTTAATGAGTGAAGCTTTTCATTCACTTTTTTGAATTATTCTTTACAAATTTTAATTTCTGTTTGCTCTGTGCTCAGTTGTTCCTGTGTAACATAATGTATTGCTTTTGATGATTTATATAATTTTTTTAATTAAGTTTGTGTATATAAAATGGTAATCCTTTGGTAGCAGAAGACGCTCAATTCTGGTAGCCATACAGATAGAGGTGCTTCTGTAGCTCATATCATTTGAGGTGTGGCTGATGTCACTCATTGTCCGGTTGAACAAAATGAGATATGTCATGTGATCAGGCTCTAAGGTGAACATGGTAAAACCAACCCAACACTACTTCTATAACATCATCCAAGAACTTTTTCAGTTCTTGGATGATGTTATAGTCACACTATGCAACCCCTCTCATGACGTTTGGTCTACTTGAGTGGTTTCACCTGTAGACGTGGGATTCATGTACAGGATCCTGACTGTATAGAAATAGTTAATATCTCTGCACTGGCTCTCTGTGGCTGCCTGCGTCATGTTCAAAGCTCTGATACTTGCCTAAAGAGTAGTGAACTCAGCAGCACCTCCCCATCTGAACAGTCTCACCCAGGCCATACAATCCCTCTCGCCCACTGCACTCAGCCAGTGAACGGCGTGTAGTGCTCCCTACTCACAGAAAAAGATCCCAAGCAAAGACCTTCAGCTCAGTTGTCCCATGATAGTGGAGCGACTTACCTATCTCCACACACTCAGCACCTTCTCTTCCAATATTCAGAAAACTTTTGAAGACCGAACTCTTCCACAGCTTCCTATTCACTTAAAACAATGTAAAAAAGTTGTGATTTGGGAAACGCTTACTGCATCTCTTTAATGACCTTTGATTTGTCTCTCCTGTACAGTGGGTAGTCTCTCCTGCAGAGAAGGCCAAGTACGACGAAATGTTCGCGAAAACGGACAGTGACATGGATGGGCTGGTGTCGGGTCCCGAGGTACGAGACATCTTCCTGAAGACCGGGTTGCCCTCTGCCACTCTGGCGCACATCTGGTAAGGCTTGCTCGCTCAGCCCTCTCCTTCCCAGCTTTAAGTGTCAGCTGTAAGAATAGCAGGTTACCCCATCTGGCAGTAAGTGGGGCCTCACGTCTGTGTTTGGAGTTTGCAGTTTATTCACAAATTCAGCTGACCTGGATGTGTGTTTTCTTACCTACTAAGTGGCAGTGACTATATGCATGCATGTGTGGGTGCACGCGTGTGTCAGCAGGGCCCCTCTGAAGAGCCATACACGCCACATTGTAAACGCGTCTTCTCGTGTCTCACAGGGAGCTCTGCGACACCAACGACATCGGAAAGCTGACCAGAGACCAGTTTGCTCTGGCGCTGCATTTGATCAACCAGAAGCTGACCAAGGGCATTGACCCTCCTCAAGTCCTCACTCCAGAAATGATACCTCCCTCTGTCCGCCAGGTGAGAGGAGTGCCCTCACTTTGTGTCCTCTCCGTACTGCTGTCATTATATCCATAAATGCTGGAATTTAATTAAAGTGCAGTTAAATAACCAAGGAGGATTGATTACTCTTTGTGATGTTCGTGCCTTTTCTATGACTGACCTGTTGTTTTATCAGCCTGTCTGTCTGACTTTGCTCTCACTCATCTTATGGTGTGCCTTTTCTTTGACTGACCTGTTGCTTTAACAGCCTCTCTGACTTTCCTCTCACCCCTGTCTTATGGTGTGCCTGTTCCTTGATTGACCTGTTGCTTTAACAGCCTGTCTAACTGTGCTCTCACCCCTGTCTTATGGTGTCTTTTCCTTGACTGACCTGTTGCTTTAACAGCCTGTCTAACTGTACTCTCACCCCTGTCTTATGGTGTGCCTGTTCCTTGACTGACCTGTTGCTTTAATAGCCTGTGTAACTGTGCTCTCACCCATGCCTTATGGTGTGCCTGTTCCTTGACTGACCTGTTGCTTTAACAGCCTGTCTGTCTAACTGTGCTCTCACCCCTGCCTTATGGTGTGCCTTTTCCTTGACTGACCTGTTGCTTTAACAGCCTCTCTGACTTTCCTCTCACCCCTGTCTTATGGTGTGCCTGTTCCTTTGACTGACCTGTTGCTTTAACAGCCTGTCTGTCTAACTGTGCTCTCACCCCTGTCTTGTGGTGTGCCTTTTGTCTTCTAGCACACGGCTGTCACTGTCTCTGACCCTGTTTCTCACTGCTGTCTTTGTATTCTCCTTCATGAGTGATGCCTTATGTACAAGGTGGGATTTCATCTGCGCTGAAGTGTCTCTAGAGCCCCCCCCACACACTGAGCTACTCAGATCAGCCCCCCATCCCCTGCATCCTATGTATAAGGCGAGCGGTGTAGCATTATTGCGTTTTCAGTCTATCTTTTAATGTCCAGTCTGTAACACTTTCTCCTGCTTAGAGCATCTCATTGACCATGAGTTTAAGTACAGGATGACTGAAAATCCATACCTTATTGGCAAAGGACAGCAAAAACCATTTGCACATTCTCTGGACTTCTGATGTAAGCTTTTGAACCATGGAATAGTTTAATCTACGGTTTATATTTTTAATGGTACATGGTCTACTTTTCATAGAAATTGTCCAAGATCTTTTTTTATGGTTAAATTGTGAATTTTGCTCAAGCCATGTTTAGTTAACTGGAAATGCATGAATCCAATTTTTTGGATAAGCTTACTACATTAGTGATTAGTGACTCTGTGTCAGTGTGGCCACAGATTGGTGTGTTGTCTGTTTAAGTCTGTGCTGATGGGAAAATTAGGAGACACATGCTAAAATATGGATGCTGCAGGAAACACCCTATTGGTTTCATGACATACACAAAGAAGCTTGAAAACTACTGGTGAGGAGAAAAGCTAAATGCACCTGCACAGTCTCATCTTAATGGTTATTTTAGACCAGCATGACACCATAAACACAAGCTTTATTGAGTTAAACTATAGTGCTACAAAAATGAGCAGTCTTAAACTTAGCGGTTCTTGAATTAACATAGGTGCCTGTGTTAGTTTTACTTTATAAAAAAAAATTCCTAAATTTTTTTTATACAGATGATAATTAGCATATAACACTATAACTCATTGGCAAGGTGCGCCCACTTTCAGCTGTGTGGTCAGAGGGGAAAACACTTGGCCTTGGAAGGGCAAGTCCAATTAAAGGTGTTTTGGGACACGCCTGCTAAATAAGCATACATTGAGCAAAATGATGGACAATACATGTCTTGTAATAAATGATCAGCACAAATGCAAGCAACGCTGCAGGCTCCATGTTGAAAAGTTGTTGTGTGCAGTCATGCCACTGCGTTTCTGTTGTGGGCACAGTTTGTAACTGACTGTCAGTAATAATTTGTCACCATTTCTCGATCCATACCTGCTTGGTGGAAAAAGCGATTCAGTTTCCCACGGTATGGTGTGGCATGGTCATTCTCATGGAAAAAACATCATTAGCTTTACTTGTTTAAATATTCCTAAATTAAACTGTATATGTCAGGGGTAGCCAACCACGGTCATGTAGGGCCCCAGTGGGTGGAGATTTTTGCTTCAGCCAATTTCTGCTTTTTATTGAATCTTAATGTCAATTAAACATTGACTTTTTTTTGTATAATTACAGTGTCAATCCAGTAATTTTCAGTAAGATTTATTCATTTTAAATAAAAATTTTAAAAGCATGACAAATGATGTTGCTTAATTGTACAAAACATATTTTAACACATATGGTACATTTTAATCCATTAGTTGTTGATCACTTAAGTCACTGCTTAAGCATTCTTTATTGGCACCTGTTTTTGCTATTCATTAATTGTGACAATTCAAGCACAATTAGTAATGACAGGTTTGAATTAAAGACCTTAATGAATTATCCATACATTTTCTGATATCATTTTGCAGTTAGAGAGAAATCATAATGTGTGCTTTATAATTATGTTTTTGATCATAAAGCACAAGAGTCCCACTTTTAACTTTCAATAATTTAAAACAGCTAAGCATAGTCAAATTATCATAGAGAGCAATTATAAACAACAATGTAATTGATATTTAATTAAGACAGTGGGCAAATTAAATTGACTGAATTGGCTAAAACAAAAACCTGCACCCACTGGGGCCCTCCAGGACCATGGTTGGCTACCCCTGGTATATGTAATGGCAGTGTTCACTCTATTAACTTTTCTCTGAACTTTAGTTAATGACTAGTTATCTCCTTTTGCTGTATGCGAATGCATAATGAAAGTTGACGGTACGGTTGACGTTACAAAGGATTTAATGCATGTTAATGGTAGTTCGACATTGTCCTTCATTTTTGTTCTTGAGATATTTTAAAGCTGATCTGTTAGAAATCTGGGTTTCAGTAAGCCTTTTGGTTTTTTTTTCCCTCCCCAAAAGTGTGAGTCATAATCCTTTTTGTTTTATAAAAGCATGTCTTTGTATTTTTATATATATATATATATATATATATATATATATATATACACACACTGACACAGTTGTGCTCAGAAATGTTGGTACCTCTGCAGGTTTTTTCCCTAGATAATGTAACAATTCTTCCACAAAATTGTTGACATTACAAAGTCCTGGGGAAAAAAGAAAATTAAATCTTTAACCTTATTTCATACAGAACTCCAAAATAGGTATTGACAGAACTGGCACCATAGACGTAATAGTACACACATACATGTATACGTGTGTACATTGTCCATTCTTTATACATTATTACACACTGTATGTTAGTATATATGTTATATACAAACTATATATGTTGTGTATGTATAAATCATTTCAGTAAATTTGAAATACTGAAGTATTTAAAAGAAAGCTAAGGGCACAGACATGAGTGGTATCGCTATAGGTGCTGTGTATTGAGCCTGTTTTGCTGGTTAGCTGGTGTGTTCCTGCAGAGTAGTTTAGAGGGGTAGTCAGCCATTGCTGTAACTCAGGTGGCTCAGGTGAAGACATTGCTTTTGAGTGTAACATCTTGAACAAGCGAATGCCTCACACTGAACCTTCTTCAGTTTCATTTGTCTGTAGTCCTTCTACTACTTTTTTGCTCCTCAGACCAGGGTGGTATGCTGCTGTGTGCTTTTCACGTGTGTTTTCTCATAGTGACTGTACCACCGTCTCTTCTTGTCCTGCCCACGACTCTCAGTCTCTCTCTCTCTCTCTTTCTCCATTAGAGTAACACACTGTCCAACCAGGCGGCCGACTTCTCCGCCATCAAGGAGCTGGATTCTCTTAGTAACGAGATTGCAGACCTGCAGAGGTGAGAGCTCTTTGGAAGGCTGGCCCTAGGAAGGGGGCAGGGGGTGGGTAAAGCAACAATTACCACAAACAGGTTTTTTTTTTCACACCTTTAAATTGTTTTGGTTCATTTAGTTTGTGTTATTTGTTTTGCGCAATATTTTACCAAAACGTGTGTCTCTGTGTGTGTGTGAGACCGAGGTAATGTCAGCAGTTCACCTTGAGATTTTGTTCTGTGTCCTGTACTGAGTTTGATATTTGGTGTTTTGAATTGTAGACAGTTGGTTTTGTTATTTGCCCTTCATTTCACCTTTGGTTTTTTAAAAATATATTTTTTTATTCATGCTCTTTAAACCAGGTCTGTTAGCTTCAGTGGTCCCACAGGTCAGATGAGTTTGAGTTGGTCTACTGCTACTCTGCTCTGTTGTATAAATGTGCAGAATTGTCTGATTAAATATAGGTGGATGAGCCTGCAGGAGGGGGCTGAAAAAGTACCAGGCAGCACTGCACAAAGTGATGAGGCAGACACAGTCAGGAAGGAGCTGTCAGTCACGGTGTCAGCCAGCGAGCCAAGGGACCTGCCTGCCTTCAAAGGAGGCAGCAAGGTTCGCCTAGCATCTCCAGGGGCCGGGTCTCCATGTGACGGGGGTGGGGCCGGAGGCGGGGCCAGGAGCTGGGCTGGCCTGGCTGTTCTGCTGAGAACATATGAGCACATAAACAATCTTCCCCTCTTCAGACTGTAACAGGGAGGTGGAGGTGCTATTAATCTTGTCATTACAAAACCTCCCTGCTGAGTCTCAAGACTGAAATGTGAGGGAGAAAAGGGTTTAGAAAAGGAACAGATTTGTCCTACATTCTGTACGTCCCATTGCTGAAGGGAGGGGGATTTGAAGAAGGCGGGGCGACTTGCAGCCGGCGTGTCGCTTGTGCGGCCCGAGTGTGCGGGCCCTTGCTTTTCGAGAGTGGGACAAACGCAGCGTCAGAATGGGGCTATGTAGGCTGCGAAGATGATGCGCGTCGTGCGGGATTGCTTAAAGTCGCCACGGCAACGAGCGGCCTCTGGCGAGAGGTAAGCAGCTGCTGCTCCGTTCCCTCGCTGACGCCAATGCACCGGCTTGCTCAGGACGTCAGGCAAGCTGCTCGCGCCGCACGGAAACGCTAACCTGCTGCCGGCAGCCAAGGCAGCAAGGTGTGCTTATTTAGCAACAATCTCTGGTGCTTCTGGGCGCCTTTTCTGAGGGTTTGTGTATTACGTTTATTAGCATTATAGCAGGCAGGTATGTGGGATACTTTGATTTCTGTTCTGTTCCCTGTATTTTTGCTTGGTTTTAAGGAATAAAACTAAATCTTCTCTCAGGGTTTTTTTCCTTTTCAGTTCTCTTGCACAGTAGTTTTCTGTTTATGTAGACAGATCTGCAAAATGGGGATTATAACTGTTATTTACCCATGGATATAATTTAAATTGTAATTAAGGTTTATGGTGAGAAATGCAGTTCATGTGTGAGATGAGAAGAGGGCAGCTGTTAGGTACATAAGGCTATAATTTTGGTATTTGTTCAATTTCAAATGCTGAGGAAATTGGGTTAGACTAGAACAGATGTCACATGAGCATTTCTCTTTCAATTCTGTTTTGAGCATGTTTGTTAGGCATTTAAGTGTTTTTTATATTGGACCAGTTTTAGTTTAACTTTCAGATTCTGTCTGCAGAAGTCAGCAGTCTGCCTTATTTCTCTCCCACCTCTGTTTTACATAATTCAGTGCTCTGGTCCATTAAAAAATGGCCTTCCTTGTTTGTTTGTTTTTATGTAACATGCACCCCTGTAATGTTGAATGCCTTCCTTTGGTTTGGCTGGGACGTGCCTGTGCTGTTGGCTGCTGGGCTAGAGAAGTGGGGAATCTTTTGTCCCACAAGTGAAGCCCAGCGTGCGAGGCAGCTCAGGTTCAGCACTTGTTCTCTTGTTCACCTTCTGTTTCAGTACAACACGCCTCTGCACCCACTGCAGCTTTTTTTTTTTTTTTTTTTTTTTTTAAGATTTTTGAGGAAGTGCGTAATGAGGTGTTGGCGTATTACTGCCAAAACGGCAGAACTGGATTCAAACGTCAGTGTGACCCAGGGGTTCCAGCTCAGAGGACCCCCCTTATAATATTTAAATTGTATTAATTTTAGCATTCAGGCCCGCTGGGTGCACACCCAGCTCACCCTGATTGTAGATCCAGCAGACACACGGGCTTGTAACACTATTGAACGCAAGATGTGATGTTAGTGTGAAGATCACGTAGTTCTGTAGCGGGCCCCACGTGCTTCACTGCCACACATGGACTGTGTTTTAAGGAGACATATTCCCTTCAAACTATAATTATTATAATTAATTATTCTGGCTACCTTTCAGTTGTTGCATTGTGCAATTTTCTAAACATTGTGTTGATGTGATTTACGTTTATGCTAATTGAGGTAAATTGGACATTACCTATTTAACACATGCAGAAGTGTGCTATTTAATTAATGCTTTTTCTCTGTGCTTGGTGGGTAATTTGCAGGTCAAGATTTATCCATTTTGGGCTTTGATATTTTACCATCTGTTAATCTTTTGAAAATTTATATTTATCTCATAACAAGTAAAGAGGTAAATAATTTGAATGGTTAAACTTGTTTCTGCAGGTTTAACCCAAAGATTTGATAATGCATGAGCAGTCTAAGAGCATTTTATTATAAACTGAGCACTAATGCAGTTTCATAAGTGAAATTCAGAGACGTTTTTTAATTGGATGCTGGCGAGTTGTTTTTGTGTACTGTGCGGCACAAAGCCAGCGTGCACACTTATGTATGCCGTAGGCTTTTAAATCACATGCAGGCATTGTAATTTATCGTATAATAGTTGTATTTCAAATGTAATTTTAACTAGGGGAGCTCATTAGTAATACATTATGGGATATATAAAGCAAAAGATACGCAACTCTTAATTCCATAATTTGGACTAGCTCTTTGAATCATCCTAGATGCCATGCATACCTTAATGGCTAATGTTTTCTGCCTTATTTGTGATGAATACCATTGGTTCTTATTTCAGGGATCCTGAGAATAAACATATTAATTGTGCTTTTCTTTATGCTTCTAGAAATATAATCTCAATGTTTTAGTGTATGCGTGAGGCTCAACTGTTCTCGTTATCATGAGAAGGATGGTAATTTTTGGTGCAATGTAGCGTCGACTCTTCTGACCTTTCAAAGTGGTGATGTTATTGTAAACAATGGACATTACTTAAATTAAATACCTTCACTGATTAGCAGGTCACAGTGCTGAGATATATGGATGTCTTTTATTACCAAGTCTCCAGTAACTGAGTGATTAGATTTTTTGTGAGCATGAACATTTCTTAGAGTTCCACATCATCAGAATTTGAACTGAATCCCCAGCATTAGGAACATCCTGCCTTTCCCTGTGCTGGGATGTGAGCACCCCTCTGTCCCATGCATTCTACCTGCGTTCCATATGCGTCTTGCAGCTGCGACATGCAGGGTTGTGTAGCGGGACCCTGGTTTGGGTGGGGAGTCTGTAATCTGCCTCCTGCTATTTCAGAGCGGACTGCTGGACTGGTAAAACCTTTCCATAGTGGGGGAAGGGATTCTATGGTAGCTTGAGGAGTAGGGGGGTGGAGGGGTGTAAGGACATAGAAATCACCCCCACCACCACCACCTTTTTTTTTTTTTTGTCTTGACGCAACCATGTGCACATGTGCAGTGGGCTCCTGTCAGACTCACCCGCCTCTTCCTAATTCTGCCCATGCAGCACACTCGCAGCACACTTGCAGCACACTCGGCAGCCGCGCAGGTCATCTGTGCAGGCCAGCTGCTCGCAGGCATGCTCGTGCGGGACGAGGATCCGCATTCCCAGGAGGCTGCAGGAGCAGCCCGCTGGCTGGCACTGCCCAGCATCTCCTCAGCGCTGAAGTACTCCTGTCTCCTTTGCTGCCCCTCTAGGGAGAAGTCATCCGTGGAGCAGGAGATAAAGGACAAGGAGGAGACTATCCGACAGAGGAGCAGCGAAGTCCAGGTATGCGCAAGTCGTGTGGGCCTGCATGCCTTTTACAATTTGTTCTATATTCCATAGACGGTCAAGACATACATTTAAATGTTTTAGCGTACATGTGTTAGTTTGCTTTTGTGTCATTCTACAAAAGCGACAGAAGTATTGGTCATATGAAATGGGAGAATTTAGAGTTAAGGATCTGAAATGCCCTAATGTTCCTTTTACTTTTAGAATAACTGCAAGGTTGCCAGTTTACTGGCTTTTTCATGAAATTTGGTTGATTTTGATTACTATGTGTCTGGAGATCTTCCTATACAGTTAATGTTACTCTGACAATCTGTAATATTTTATTGATTTTTCTGTGTATAAAAGAGTATGTAGGTATTGTCTGTCTGCTGTTGTTATTATAAACAGTTGTGTTTATTGTGTTGAGTAATACAGCGGTGTATTAACATTTCACTATGCAAACAGCTTTAACGTAAACATGGCTGGAGTTAGGGCTGTGGTACCTGAGCAGCTAATACTGAACGGTGGAAAGTTGCATAGATGCTCTGTGAAGTTCTGATATTTTCTGTAGTTTCACAATACAGGCATCTGACAGTGAGGTTAATCGAGTAATAATAAGGTCCTCAAAATCTCTGCTGTTCTCACCCAGTTAACTCTCCGATGGTGAACATTGAAAACTTTTGCAGCAAAATGTTTTCCTTTTTCATCACCCAGTGCTGCTACTCTCAACTTAAAAGCAGCTGTGTATGACTTTTTGCGTGTTTAAGCATTAAATTTTGTGACTAATGGGCATACACTGTGGGCAACCATTGATATGCCTGATGGAAAGTCTGATAATGACTGAATTTTATTTGTTTTTATAAGTTGTAGTTAATGGGAATTTAATTTTTTTTAAAGAACATAAAAGAATGTAGAAGAACGTTAGGCTTTTTGGTAACGACTTGTTTAAAGTTTTTAAAAACTTGAACTTGTCATTTTAAAGGTTTTAAAAACTTCATAATTTGCGCATTTTGGCTAGAAATCAATGTGTTCTGCATGTAATTTATAACCCTATACAAGGGTTATAAGTATTTGTTCTATTAGAACTGAATAGTAATATTAGTATTGGCCTCTATTAAGTATTTGTTCAATTGAGTAAAGTGTGCTTCAGTGCTCTAATACTGACATTGATGGTATGAGCTCTGACAGCTAATCTTTGTGTGTGTGATGTGCCGATGTTACAGTACAGCTGAGTGTGTGATGATCAGTTGGCAGTGTGAAGTCAGACACGTCCAGTTTTCCCAGCTGTTTAAAGCCGATTGATGTCTTGTTTGATCTCCGAATTTGTATATTTTTAACATTTATTTTGGTTTTTGGTTAAGCTGCATACCCAGGTGACCTTGGCCTCGATGGTGTTAAGGTTGAACACGTTAACATCGCATTGCCAGCCCACACAAGCTGTCTCTGTACGGTCAACTTCAAACGATAACTGAAACAAATTCAGTGCAAATGTTTTTCACAAACGTGAAATCGGCATTATTAAAGATGGTGCAGTCGAGCACTCTATTGGTGACAACAAAGAAAAGATCAATGTCTGTTTAGGCTTTTAAATGATTAGTCCTGAATGAGGTGGTCTTTGTAGTGCTTAAGTTCAATGAATAATTAAATGTTTCGGGAGAGAAGGGTAGGGGCTTTGTTGCCTCGGCAACATTTGTTGGTAAATTTAACATCAGCAGTATCTAGAATAATATATAAGTTATTTCACTGAGGTCTGCTCCTTCCCCCAGTGACATATTATCATATATATTGCATATTTCATGTAGTCATACTTATTATTCTGTTGGTGTTCCATTTATATGAAAACTGCAGCCTGATACCGGTTTTCCATTGGCAGAAAGTTACGCAAATATTTTAATAATGAGCATATTCCTTCAGCTCAAGGTATGTTTTTGAAATACAGAAAATTATGTGAAACTATTTAGGTGTGACAGACAAAGGAAAACCATCTCTTGGATTTGAGTTTTAAAACAAATTTGGAAAAAAAAAAAGAATAAACACATTAGCTTCACTTTATTTGCCCTTGCATTAACTGTTCTCGGTGGTAAAATAAAAAAATCTAGATTTAAATCTTTTACTCGTTACTAACAGTTATTTGAGATAATTTGTGAATGTATAAAATGCATTTATCTTTACAAACAAAAGGATAGCTATGTTGTAACAGCTGAGGGTACTTTCAATTAACACTTAAAACTAAAAGGAAAAGATGTCGGCTTACTGATACCTGAAGCATTATGGGACATTATTTTTTTGCTTTTGCTGACAAGATAAACTTGGTTCTCATTATTATTTCTTTCTAAAGGCTTTTTTTAAATCAGCCAACATTGATTGATGTATCCTAGATTTAATATTTCTACAAGCAAACCTTCCAGAAATTTACCTGATATTTACCATGTTTTTTACACCTGTGGAGTATCTCTTTGTGGAGAAGATTATATGTTTCTCTCTGCTGGAAGTTTACAAACCAGTTATGTGATGCTTGTTACTCAGTGTGTGCACATTTGTAATATGAGAAGTATATGTGTCCTTTTGTGCCATGCTGTATTATGTACAGACACAGTGGGTTAGAGGGGTGTCTTTGCTGTGTGGCCTTGGAGCGGCGTGTCTTTGTGTCCCTGTTCTGCACCAACTTTGAGAAGCTTGACTTTACGTAGCAACAGTCATGGTAAAATGTGATTGTGAGCAAGACTTAATGTTACTTTGAAATGGGCACTCAGGACCTACAAGATGAGGTTCAGAGGGAGACCGGAGAACTTCAGAGGCTTCAGGTCCAGCGGCAGGATGTCCAGGATGCCCTGGAGAAGCTGGACGCACAGAAGGTTTCCCTGGAGGAGCAACTGGGACAGATACGAGAGCTGTGCAGCGATGAGAACGAACTGGTGCGTGGGTCTGGGTCTGTTTAGCGACTTTCCTCTCTCACACACACACACACACACACACACACTCTTCTGTCCAAACTCAGATTTCTCTCCCCTTCCAATGCACGGCACCCAGATCCTGACCTTGCAGGCGCAGCACACTGAGCAGGAGGAGCGGATCTCCGAGTACGAGGCGGAGCTAGCGCGCGCGCAGCAGGAGCTACGACGGCTACAGGACGAGGCAGCGCTCCTGCAGGAGACAGTGCAGACGGCTCGGGCCCGGCTCAGTCCGCTGCAGGACTCCGTCAAACAATCCTACTCGCAGGTGTCACAGGTTCGGCGCTTTACCACCCTCTTTATCCTCTTCTGTTTCTAAGTGTTGCATGTTGGATGTGTCCGTCAGCGCCTCTTATTGGTTGCCATAGCAGCCTCTGTCAGCAGTGTCCAGCTTTCACCCTTTCTTGGACATTTTGTAAGGCTCTCCCTTGGCACATTATCATTCATAAGAATGACTCCTATCTTTGCCATCGGGCACTTACTGTGCACATCTGCTTTCCAGGTGACTGGTTTTTATTTTAACTGGATAACCATAGATTCTTATTTGTAAAAACCTCCGTATACTGATGAGTTGGCTCGACGGCCTGTGCTGCTTAAAACAGATCTGAGCCTGCCAGTAAAGCAGTTGAATTTGAAATGAAGTCCCACAGAAAAATGCAGCTGTGTTTATCAGAAGATGTTCCACGATGGAAGTCGTTTGAGCGAGGTACCTGCCACGCAGGTTCCTACTTTTCTTTTTGATATAAATCATCACTCCCGTTATGTTCGTTAGTCGCAATATCTCTGAATGGATTCACATGTTTGAGAAAAGGGCCACATCTCAATTGGATAATGCCAAAAACACTTTTTATTTTTAGTTGACTCTTACCATAGTAATCTTGAACTATTGTGTTTTTTGTCTCAACTGAAAGAAAATATTTTATTGATTGATGTATGCATATTTTTTACTAGGTGTACGCTGCTATTAGCATGCATAATGTTTTTAGACACAAATGTTAACATTTAAAATTGGTTCAGCTTTCAGTGTCTATGCCAGTGATTCCCAGTCACATTAGTGTGCCGTGAGAAATTATCCAGTCTAATTATCCAATGATAATTGTATTTCATTATAGATACTTTTTGTGACATTTTTGTTTGGCGGTGTGCCGTGCCTCAAGAAAGGTTGGGAAACACTGATCTGTACTGTGTTTATAGGTCTGATATTTGACAGCGCAGTTACTGCTACGTTAAAATAAATGTTGGTCGTATGCAATCTACAAAAGTTCTATTCTCAACAGACTGGTGTCACTTGAAAGTGGTGGAAAGGAGGGGAATACGTAGCCTATCGGTAGTGTTCTTTTCCTTGTAGGAAGGTAGAGACGGGACTGCTGATGTTTAAGCATTCCTGTACTGGCTCCTGTCACTTGTGGAATGTCTTGTTGCCATTACAGCGAATGCTAAAAGGTGATTTCCTACTGTGGAGCTGACTTGGTCTTGCCGTAGCCCAACTCCACACTAGTGGAGAATTCCTTTCCTTCCTGTCGACTAATACCACCTGAATACCAGACCATTTTTTGAGTTGGTTGTAGCAAATAGTTGTGCACTGATTGGTTGCATTTGGGTTTCCAGCATTCATCTGGATTACAAATTGTATGGTCTTTTTCAAGACGGTCTGGGTTCTTATTTTAACGCCTACAGTAATGCAAGGTTGTTTGTTTGGCTGAGCACGTCCTTCTGAATGCTGACTAACTACATCTCATTTGCTTTGCTGCATAAGGCAAGATACTACACCATACTTGTATTTATAGCTCTCATGGAAATAGCGACGGTGTACGGCGTCTTCCAAAAGCATGTCGGCAAACTGCGGTGGAATGGGCGGGTTTGCTTTGGGCTGCTGTCTGCCAGCTCTAGTGGAAGTGACAGCGGGTGCTAACTTGGGCTCAGGTGCAGCAGAAGCTGAACGATCTGCAGGTGGAGGAGGAGCACGTGAATGCCCAGCTGAGCTGGAGGAGACACCTGCATGTGGAGCCTGCGCTGGTGAACGGCGCGTCTGAGGAGGAGCAGGAACAGCAGGAACACCAGGAGCAGGAGAAGGAAGACGAGAGGTCCAGGTCTTCTGAGGAAGATGAGCCCAAACCCGACACCCCAGAGGACATGTATAATGCTGTTCCTGCAGCTGCCTGGCCTCAGGTCGGTGCGGGGGCGGCACGATCACACACTTCTGTCATTCTGTCCTGTATTAGTTTGTCTGTTGGTTTATTGTCTGTCTGTCAAATGGCTTGTCCAAGTTTGGTGTTGGCAGCCTGGAGGGGTTATTGATCTAGCACAGTATATACCAGTAAACAACACACACACACACACACACACAAACACGCACGCAATCTCACACATACCCACCCCTGAATGATAGCAATCCATGCATACTATATTACGCATTGTCTAAATATACCTTTTTTGCGAAGTCTTATATCTGATGGCAGTTGAACTCACATTTGTGTTCATGGAATTTAATAAGTGTTAAATGAGGTTTTGAACATTTTCCCTTCCTGTCATTTTCAGGGAGGTTTTCATTCAGAGTCTTTACTAGAATTTACAAGAAATGTTAAAGAGGAGGAAGGGTCTCCCAAAGATGGGCTCTCCACGGTATGGGCTGTAAACTGAATGAGCTCTTCTCATATTTTATACTGTCTCAGCAGACATTTTACTTTACCGATATACCAAATTAAAATGTAAAACTTGCCTGTGGTGACCAGGTGGAGCCACCAGAGGTGGATAGGAGTTCTGAGACTTCACAGCCATCACATCCTCTGCCTCGGGAAAGCACTCCTCCCACGACCGCAACGCTGGACTTCTTCCAGACCGACCCCTTCACTGACCGTATGGCCGACCCCTCTGCCGCCACCTTCTCTTTCTGGTTGTCAGTGCCGATTTCATTTTCGAGTCTACTTGACTGAATCGTTTCCTTGTTTTTAAATATTACAGATGATCCATTCAAGGATGATCCGTTTGCGCGAGTTGATGTTTCAGGTCAGTATTTGTACCACCATTTATTTGTCGATGAAGATTCTCAGTCATCCAGGTGGAACTGTCTGGAAGTTAAATCATGTCAACTGGACGACTTTACTTTTGACAGGACCATTTCAGTGCTCATCCCAATAGCTGCTTCAGCCCCAGAGATCCCATATTTATCCTCCTGGGTGGTTAACTCACTTGGATTTTGAGTTACTCTCTTGTGTCAGTCCCCAGGAAGATTAAGACCTGTTCACACGTCTGCCAGGTTAGCCACCCTTAGCGACTCTTTTACGCTGGACAAGGGAGCAGAAGTCAGGACTTTTACATCCCTAAAACTCTCTGCCATTGTTCAGCCAATGAGTCTAACCAAGTGAGTTAACCACCCTGGAGGATAAATATGGGGTTCTTGACCAATTTCGGCTGAAGAAGCTACTGTATGAGTAGTGAAACTTTCCTATCAAGAATAAAGTCCAGTTGTCATGATTCAACTTCCAGACACCATTTATTTCCTCATTTAATTTCCGAACATTTAATTAGTTTTATAAAAGTAGTAATTATACCATATTTGTGTATGAAGGAAGTATGTTTAACCTGACTACTGAGATGGGCCAGAAGGCTGATATACTAATCGTCTTTGACCTCAGATCCCTTCGGTGGAGACCCATTCAAGGGCACAGACCCCTTTGGTGCCGACAGCTTCTTCAAGCAACCTTCGTCCGATCCGTTCACATCCGACGATCTCTTCAGTGGCAGCGCATCGAGCGCCATGGAACCAGGCCTGTTTGGCAGCCAGCTGAACAACACATCCAATGCCGACCCCTTTGCCTCCCAGGTCAACCATCTCTCCAGACCCGACCCTTTCGGGTCCACGGTTGGAGCCTCGGAACCCGACCCCTTCGGCTCCAAGGTCACCCTGGGTGATTCAGACCCCTTCACATCCTCCCTGCCTTATCGGGAGCTTTCCACGGTCAGTCGCTATGACACAGCAATGGGCTCAAACTGGGCGAAATGTTCTGGAAAAACCACACTGTGGCAACACAGTAATCGGGGTTTGACTCGGTGCAAACTCTGTTGCAAAACCAAGTAATGTTTGTTCAAGTCTGCATGTGTGGTTACAGTATTTGTTGGCTATATAAGGTGGAAAGAGAAGAAAGGGTTGAGAACAGACAGAAAAGCACTGAAAACTTTTTGTAGTTCTAAACGTGTACACCTGCGTTCTGTCCTATCAAACAGAAGACAGTGCATGAGTTTTTCTTGTCTCTCTGTCTGTCTCTCTCTTTGTCTGTCTCTCTCTCTCTCTCTCTCTCTCTCTCTCAGAAAGACTTTTCTACAGCAGAGGATGACCCTTTTGCTCCTGGAGGCACCACAGTAAGCAAGGAGTCAGACTCAGGTAGGAGCGCAGGTCAGAGCAGCTCTCCTGGCTAGCGGCTGCGCAGCAGAGACAGCATGTGGCTGCATTACATCAGGCAGAGTGTGTTTTTGTATGGAGAAGATGACGCATGCTCTCTCGTGTTCCTTAGATCCATTCGCTGCTGTGTTTGGCACCGAGACCTTCTCTGAGGGCTTTGCAGACTTCAATGCCCTTTCAAAGGTAGCCTTGTGACATTAGGAACTAGATCAGCTATGTTTGGGGCGGTTTGCATCTGTCTGCTTATGAATGGTTAAAGCAGGAGTATTATTAACCAGAAAAGCCAACAGCCAATGTAGGAAGTGAACATCATCACAGTAGTCTTGTCTTTTTTACATTTCCATCATTTTTCTGCACAGCCTAATGGGGATGATTCATTCAGCTCTTCCAACACGTCAAGTAACAAGAATTTGTTCAAGGACGACAGTCAGATATCTGGTACTGATGTACCACCAGCCTTGCCTCCCAAAACAGGAACCCCTACACGACCCCCCCCTCCACCCCCAGGTGAATACTACCTTTGAGAGCTCCTGGCACTGGAGAAATGCCATCTACACGCATCACACGTGTGCTTGACTGCCACTAGTCATCTCATAATTCATCATTGGTTTAACAGTCTAGTTGCTTTAAAATTTTAGCATTTGCAGCAAGTTGGTAGTGGTCTGGGACACAAACCGTAATGCATGATGAAAACTTCCAAGTGTCATATTTGATTAAACAATTTACTAGACTAGGATTAGGGTCAGTTTGTATTAACTGGGAGTGGAACAAATGTGACGTATAAAGCCAGCAAAAACATTTATGTTCACTGTGTTTCACTTAGAGGTCGTACCTTTGGCAACCGTGTTCACCTGCTTAGTGCCATTTAGGTACTGTATTATGATGAGTGTTTGGGACAGACTGTTAATGTTCTGGCATCCAGCTGCCCTCACTGTCAGGCTCTGTGTACTGAACTCTGTCTCAACATGAAGTGTTTCCCTGTCATCTGTGTGCACACAGGCAAGCGGTGCACCCTTTCCAGATCGGAGTCTTCTGACTCTTTCCAGCGGAGGGCGCCGTTCTTTCCCCAGGGCTCGGTGGACTTCTCCTCGCTGCCGACCAAGGTCACCCAGGACCCTTTCGCCGACTCCTCGTTGCCCTGCCAGCCTCCACGGGAGTCTGAAAGATTTACCAGCTTTGACAAAGTGAGCACTTCTCCTGCCCCCTCCCCACCCACTGAACCCTGCTAGTACCACCCCCCTTCCATCGTGACCCTGAAGCCACACCCCCCAGCTTTCCAAGAGCAGAGTCACTCACACCTCCAGCCATAGCCAAAATAAACACATTTAAGACTCAGTTTGAGCAAATTGTTTTATTTTCCCAGTCACTGACTGTTATGATAAGCGCACTCCTCTAACTGGATTCTCCACTGCGGTCATGTCCTCTGCTAATAAACAGTGATCCCTTAACATTACCCTTGTTCAAAGTTTTCAGTGCAATTTTTTTTTTTTTCTTTCTTCTCCACTTTGTAAAGTTGGTATAAATTTTTTTCCAGCGCATACATTGTACTTGTAAAGTTAATACCTTTTGATATGACTTCAAATGGCAGCAGTTATGTAAGGACTGTGACCTGGTAACATCATATAGGACAGTCCGAGGTTTTGTTTTCTAAAAGGTGAGTGACTTAAACACTATGTAGAGAATGGCCGTCACAGGCCGGTACAGGGTGTGAACTGTAGCAGCACAGGCGAGCCCAGGCAAAAATGCCAGCTCGCTGCATCCTGTGCAGCCCACACTCCTGCACCTGCTCTCTGTGTGTGCGTGTGTCTGTGCATGGTCCTCCACGCGCCCTTCAAGAGCTGCCTACACATTTTTTTTTTTTTTTTTTTTTTTTTTTTTTTATTTATTTATTTTTTTTACACTCCACCTGCCTACCCTGCTCTTAACACTCATCTTTTTCTTCTCATCAGCAGATCAATGACTTTGGTTTGTTTTGTTAATTTCTTTTGATCAAAAACAAAGAATAATAAAGGGTAGAATTCTGATTTAATCATCATTCTTTGTGATTTCACATCTTTACATTTACATTGCACACATTCCAGGTGTTTATGCATGTCTGTGTATGCAATGTATGCATGCATGAGCATATGTGTGTGTGTGTGTGTGTGTGTGTCTCTTTGTGTGCATATACACACAAACATACACATATACGCACACAGTTGTCTAGATTCATAATTCTGATGTACGCAGATTCATACGCGAACAAGAAATTGCAGACGTATTTGCAAAGAGTGCCTGCACAAAAAATTAAATGTGTAGATTGCTGAAGCCAGCGGACCTCGGAGAGGTGCGCAGCTGGCTGCCGGCGCAGGCGCTAGCCAGCGGACCTCGGAGAGGTGTGCAGCTGGCTGCCAGTGCAGGCGCTAGCCAGCGGACCTCAGAAAGGTGCACAGCTCGCTGTCGGCGCAGGCTCTAGCCAGCACGCCTCAGAAAGGTGCGCAGCTGGCTGCTGGCGCAGGCGCTAGCCAGCACACCTTGGAGAGGTGCGCAACTGGTTGCCGACGCAGGCGCTAGCCAGCGGACCTCGGAAAGGTGCGCAGCTGGCTGCTGGCGCAGGCGCTAGCCAGCACACCTCGGAGAGGTGCGCAACTGGCTGCCGGCGCAGGCGCTAGCCAGCACACCTCGGAAAGGTGCGCAGCTTGCTGTCGGCGCAGGCGCTAGCCAGCACACCTCGGAAAGGTGCGCAGCTCGCTGTCGGTGCAGGCGCTAGCCAGCACACCTCGGAAAGGTGCGCAGCTGGCTGCCGGCGCAGGCGCTAGCCAGCGGACCTCGGAAAGGTGTGCAGCTCGCTGTCGGCGCAGGCGCTAGCCAGCACACCTTGGAAAAGTGCGCAGCTCGCTGCCGGCGCAGGCGCTAGCCAGCACACCTCGGAAAGGTGCGCAGCTCGCTGCCGGCGCAGGCGCTAGCCAGCACACCTTGGAAAGGTGCGCAGCTTGCTGTCGGCGCAGGCGCTAGCCAGCACACCTCGGAAAGGTGCGCAGCTGGCTGCCGGCGCAGGCGCAGGTGCTAGCCAGCAGACCTCGGAAAGGTGCGCAGCTCGCAGTCGGCGCAGGCACATATGTAATGTATTGTGGAAAACAGTTGGATATGTTTGTAACTCTGTGTGTGTGTTTATGTGTACACACTGTATGTACTACAGTGTATAAACAATACATTGTTAGTATTTTGTGTCTTGCATTCAGATCAGTCATATAAAGGTTTGTGATCAGCAATCTTGTTCAAGTTTAAACACATTTACAACTCTGAAGTTCAGGTTAGAATTAATTAAAAACTCACAACCACCTAATCAATTTTTTATTATTAAAATGCAATTTTTATATGTTCAATAAATTTAGAAATGCTTATTGTTAAGATCATGGGACTAAATGGCATTTTATTAGCTGTATTGTTAAAACCAAGGGCAGCTTTTGCATAATATTGTAGTTGTAATGACTCACTAGCTGAGGTCAGTTATACTGATTTAACCTAACCTTTAGTAAGTTGCATGTTTAAACACATTTATATGTGAATAACTGCATGCTTGGCGGGGCAGGCACTGACAAAATGGAGTAACAGAGAAGATGCAGATAGGGTTTTGGGTCTTTTAAATAAAAACTCTTAATGGTTAATGAACTGCCCGGAAGACGCTGTGGTCCGAGGAGCTGATCAGATTGAGTGGCCCCAGAGCTGAGCGTTTGTGGTCTGTTCTGAGTTCATTAAATAGTGGTTATTGGCAGTGGGCAGTGAGTGATCACATACACATGTCAGTGCCGGCCTTAGTCTAAGGTCTGTCCCCTCTGAATGAGCCTGAATTGATGTCTTTTCCTTACTCTGCAACTCTACTTTCACCTCCATGCACACTAACTTCCGCTCCTTGTGAATCCACCCCAGACCCAGTTGGATGCCTCCAGCTGTGCAATATAGCCTAATAATGTTAACGATAATTATTACTACTGCAAGCACCATGCCATTAGAAGCCATCTTATTAACAGGGACGGTGCATAAGCCTTGTACTCTTTATTTTCAGCTTTTGAGTCTGCTGTATTCTAATGTATGGTGGCTTGTATGTAGGTCAGTGTCACCTTGTGCAAAACAGAGTGAATTGCATAGCTGTGTACACAAATATTATAAGCATATTTTTCTTTTTAGTCATTGCAGCCCTGAAACAGGTCAAAATACTTTTAATTTGAAAATGTACTATTATGCCTCGACATCCATGTGTTTTTATTGGTATTTAACGCCATTAAACACTTTAGCTGTTCCTCCACTGCTAACACCAAACTGAACAGCCAGTTTTTAAGGTTATTGTAATTTGGTGTTATGGTTCACTTTTTCCTGATGTGGAGAGGTTGTCTGAACACCACCACAGTCAAAGACACGGCCATGCTGTGAGAAAGCAAACAGGTTGTTTCATTGCGAAACGTCCTAATTGCTCTCTCGGGTAACGAGGGCCAAGCTGAAGTGAGAGTGGTTCTTTTCTACGTGGGTGTACATTAGGGGTCGTCTGACAGGGCTGTGGTTTCTGTGTGTGTTTGTGTGCGTGCGTGCGTGTGTGCATGTGTGTGCGCGCGTTCACACGTCTGCATGTGGCACAGTACCCCACGGAGGACGACATGATAGAGTGGGCAAAGCGAGAGAGCGAGCGGGAGGAGAAGGAGCGACTGGCACGGCTGACGCAGCAGGAGCAGGAGGACCTGGAGCTGGCCATCGCCCTCAGCAAGTCTGAGCTCTCCTGAGACGCCGCCCGTTGCCGGGGGAGACACTAAGGCAGAGCCGGAGAACCTGTTCCGCAGCCACACGAACATCAGACATCCTCTTCGACCATGTGGCCACTCTGAGTTTACCCACTTCTGTTCTCATTCTCTGCCTGTCACTTCACACCCAGTACTGTATCATTCTCGACGGGGCATTACTTTGGTGTGCTGCAAATGGTAAAGGCTTTTAAAGGGACTAATTCCTAATGAAGTACCTCGCCTCCCTTGGATGAACATGCCCCCCCACTTTTCCTAGTGTGTTGTTGATATCCCAAGTGAGATGCAGTTTTTTAACTCTTGATGCTAATATTAACTGTTCAGACAAAATTATTCAGAAGGAGAAAATGGGTGGTTTTGCCAAAAATCTCCCCATATTATTTGAAGTTTCATGACAAGCATTCCTTGAATTGATGGCACCTAGATGTGTGGGCGTGTTTAAATTGCCTTTTCTTAACTGCAAGTCTGTTTTGCTTGGCTTTGGTCGTTTTCACAAAAGGGTAACCAGTAACGTACAATTTTTAGGTGTGCCACTCTTAAAAGAAAGTGAATATCCCTCTGTCCCTGCTCAGTCTCAAGAATTTGGAATGATTTTTTTTTTTTTTTTTTTAAAGTTTTTAATTTTACTCCATATGTACACATACTGTACACCTTCTGTGTGCCTGTGACAATGAGTGATCTGTGTCCTTTGAGTGACATGGTACTGTCGTTTCTGAATATAGATTGATCTGAGTGTTTATAGTAAATGATGCTGATGGATGGATGGATGAACTGCTCAGCATTGTGAGTGTATCATAGTACACTGATCTTTCACTCAGATTGACAAATAATTTTAAAGGACATGCATGGTATTGTCTCAAGGCTAGGGAATACAAGAATTGTACCAAAAATCAGATTCTTCGATAGTCCATGGCAGCCACATATCTGGTTTTTCTGCATCATAACAAGATTTGTTATGTGGTGCAGTTGTTTGAAGTTTGCAGGTAGTTCACAGCTGAAATGTGTGATAACACTATGTATGAGGTTGTCTTGATGGAGCAAAACATCTTCAGCTGTTATGTTGGAGCTGTGGTGTGACCCATTAGCTGCTCTGCTCAACAGTGGATATACCCTACCCCCAGGAGTCTCCTCTTCCATTTCATAGGGCTTCAATTTATTTGCAATTTATTGGGCTAAATTGATCAGATTTTGCAAAACAATCTCCCCCATCCCCCCATTTTTCCTTGTTTCCCTTTATATTAAGTTGATTTTTATGAAGTTATTGGAATAAATGGGATGGGTTAAATTCTTTGTGTCCCGTTAATTTTATCTTAATCTCAGTAAACCGTATAATGACCCACAGAGTAAAATATTAATGTAAACTATCCCACAATAGCATTATTTTTTTCTGCAGACAACACTTTTTAAATGGGGTGTCTTCTTAAAGAATGTTTAGGAATATATACTATATAACTTTAAAGTGCATTTTATGTACTGTATAATGACAAATATCCCTGTTTTCTAGCTATTTACTGTATGACATTCAGTACCAATCATTTAAGATGTATGCTTTACATTAAAAATATATCCATTGAGAGGAAGGTCTGTTGGCACATCCAGAGAATGTGCCATGTTAACACTGAGCATTTACATCAACGGCCTGTGATTAGTTTTTAATGGATGATTGTGTTCGTTTCTCCCATAGCTTGGAAGGCGGGCAGTTTTTGTGAAATACTGCAGGCCGCGTGTCATTCTGAGAGGCTGGATTATTCAGGTTTTAACATTGTTCCAGGCTGTACAATGAATGCATTGATATAGTTTTTGTCTGCTTGTTGTTCAATACAGATTTGAAACGGAGTACACATTATTTTGAATATAGAAATGTATTTTTCAATCGCTTATGGTCATGGGAACTGAAGTCAGTTTGAGGTGGTCTTTTTCTTTTGTTCTTGTCACCTTTCGTCTCTTACCCTCTGCCATAATCCCCCACAGGGGTACCTGCTTTACTGACTGACAGTTAGACATAAACAATAAACATGATGGACAAAGTTCACTACCACCCGCATCACTTGCATGAACTCCCTACTGTGATAAGTTTTTGCCTGTTGACAGAAGTGACGTCATGTAAGGTCAGACAGTGGCACGTTCTTCTTCATGCAGGTTTGCCTTGGACCCATTAAATTGGACCAGTCAGTTGAATTGAAGGATTTAGCAGCTAAAAGGAACGTTAGCCCCAGCCATTAGGGTGGATGTGTAAAGATTGTCCCTTATCCTCCAAAGACTTTGTGTGTAAATACTCTGGAGTTCTGCATTCTTCCAAAAGGAACTTTGCATTTCTCTCCGTACTATTTTGCCTTTACCAAGTTGTTTGTATTTAAAGTATCCTTGCTACTGTAACTTATGTAGCTTGTATAAACTTTTCTCACATTAAAGCAAGACCACTGATGTATGTAAGCTATCTATATAGACTTAAACAGGCTAAATTTATTTTTAACATCCAATACTTTCCCTTACTGGGAGCAACTGTTAATATTGTCTGAGTATAATGAAATTAAATGATAATTTTAAAAAAATGCGTGTTCTGCCATTCTCTTGTGTATTTTGAAAATTATCCAGTTTGTTTGTTGATTTTATTTTTCTCTGCAAGTACATACTGGCATTCAAAATGACACACTGCTTTTGCTTCTGCCAGATTGGGATTGAATTCATTCTTTCAGATGTACTGTTTAGGCACACTTTATATAGGATCATTGCTTCATAGTCACTAAAAAAAACTACGGTGTGGCCTCAGATTGGCTGCCAGTTTTCATTCATTTTAGAATCTACATCTACATTTTACTTTTGAGCGCCTATCCAGTGCTAAGTACTGCACTTAGCATATTTTGAAGAAAATGCTTTGTGTAAACAATATATAATTTAATCCCTTATCTGTCCTATAGTGGGGAAATGTATCTGCATTTAACCCATTCCCTGGGTTAACTGACCTCGAGATTTGTGTGTGCACAATATATGGCTTATTTCCTCACTTCAATGTTTTTGTGTGGACAAGGATGTGTGTACGGTTGTTTCAGGGGCCTTTAAATACAAGCCGTAATGATACGGATTATTGTGTGAAGATAAAAAACTGGATGGTTTGGTTAGATCCAAATGCACCACACAGTAGAAACGGTAAGAGAGTTCCTGCTTGGATATATAATCTTCATCATCCCGCATCTCATCTCGGACACCTCTGGCATTCCCGCGGTACAGGCAGAGGAAACACACTCAACCAGCATCAGCATCCAGCAGAAATGGAGATCCTCTGCTACAGGCACGGGTGTTCCACACAGCTGCCCTCACTGAGAGGCCAGAGGCTGACGCAGGTGCGCTCGGTTCTTCTTACTGTGTTTGTAAATGAAAACGCATCTGGACAACAGAGCTGTGACTTTGCATATCCGCAGCCACGTAGGTCAAACTTTACCTGAGAAGGAGGAGTTGGGGGGGTCTGAGAAGCGGCTGGGGCAATGGAAAAAAATTACACCGCATATGGTTCCACAGTGATGCCTAAAACAGTGACGACAGTATTACCTGGTTGGAGTTGTAACTGGAGCTGCTCTGAATAGCCTTTGTTCGGTGCAAAGGTAAACCACAGTAGTCAGTAATTATGGCAGACAGGTGGCTTTGAAACGTGGTGGGTGTGATCACTGCACAGTTCAGATTCATTTGTCTCAGATGACACTCGTGACGTAAGGGACATCATGTTTTCAAACTGCTCTCCTTACTGACGTGTGGAGCCACACAACTTTAGGCATGAATGGAAATTAGGTCTACATCCTTGTGTTAGTGTTAGACCTGCGTGAAGATGAGGTCTACATCCTGGTGTTGGTGTTAGACCTGTGTGGAAATGAGCCCTACATGTTGATGTTAGTGTCAGACCTGTGTGTAGATGAGGTCTACATGTTGATGTTAGTGTTAGACCTGCATGGAAATGAAGTATACATCCTGGTGTTATTATAAGAGCTGCAGGGAGATTAATCCCACATGCTGATATTAGTGTTAGACTTGCATGTAGATAAGGTCTACATCCTGATGATAGCGTTACACCTAAGTGGAAATGAGGTCTACATCCTGGTGTTAGTGTTAGACCTGAGTGGAGATGAGGTCTACATCCCAGTGTTAGTGTCAGACCTGAGTGGAGATGAGGTTTACATCCCAGTGTTAAGTGTCAGACCTGTGTGTAGATGAGGTCTACATCCTGATGTTAGTGTTAGACCTGCGTGGAAATGAAGTATACATCCTGGTGTTATAAGACCTGCAGGGAGATTAATCCCACATGCTGATATTAGTGTTAGACTTCCATGTAGATAAGATCTACATCCTGATGATAGCGTTACACCTAAGTGGAAATGAGGTCTACATCCTGATGATAGCGTTACACCTAAGTGGAGATGAGGTCTACATCCCAGTGTTAGTGTCAGACCTGAGTGGAGATGAGGTCTACATCCCAGTGTTAAGTGTCAGACCTGTGTGTAGATGAGGTCTACATCCTGATGTTAGTGTTAGACCTGCGTGGAAATGAAGTATACATCCTGGTGTTATAAGACCTGCAGGGAGATTAATCCCACATGCTGATATTAGTGTTAGACTTCCATGTAGATAAGATCTACATCCTGATGATAGCGTTACACCTAAGTGGAGATGAGGTCTACATCCCAGTGTTAGTGTTAGACCTGAGTGGAGATGAGGTCTACATCCTAGTGTTAGTGTTAGACCTGAGTACAGATGAGATCTACATCCTGATGATAGCATTAGACTATTTGCATGTGTGTTTGTGTACAGGTAGTCAACCACTACACCTTTCGAGCTGTCTGGCATCATTTTTTGTGTCTTGCAGTTTTCCTTTATCTGACAGAATGAATGTGGCACATTGTCTAGACTGCCCAGTGAGTCCAGCTCCTGGTATGGTTAAGTCATCACTGCTTTTTTTTAGTATTCTTGATAACACCGTATTTTCTTGCCAACTTTTGTATCTTTATCCTACCTTAAACTTTCAATAATTGGAGACATCATCACAACCAGAGGCCTGTCTGATTTTGGTAGATCCAAAAATATAAGAGCACAGCGTACTTTGATGCAGCACTGGTATGGGCTTAGGATAACAGGCTTCTGGGAATCAAACAGCTCCTGTGCACTCATTTAAACCCTTTCGGTTTGGTGAAGCCTCGGTCTGTTACCCCTCTCCCTTTTAAACAGAGTTCCTTAGAGACCAGAGACCTTAACTATCTACAGGATAAACTCGTTGAAATGGCTACTACTTGTTATTAATTTAATATTCTTTGTTTATCAATACCCTGTAAAAAATATTGAAAATAACCTTAGACCACTAATGAAATAACTTTCGTAGCCAACCTAATTCCCTTGCCAAATGAAAATTGGCGAAGGTAAGGCAGCGAAAGGAGACCGGGATGCTCCGGGTGCTCGCTGATTTGTTGTGGGTCTCTAAGTTTAACACTGAAATGTCCACCAATGAGTTACACTAACGGGTAAATTTACAAAAGGCTTTGTGGTATAATTTGCCAGTCTTTGACAAATTCATTTGGTTTTTAAAAATGCTGAATTTAAGAATGGGATTATGAGTAAGGCATATTGTCAAGAGAATGAAACGTCAAAGTTCTCTTCATATTAAGATAAACACGGTGCCATTTGTAACTGATGCTGATCCATGTATCCATCCATCCCTTGTCATCTGCAGAAGTTCTCAGATGACTCTGCAGTTGTGGGGTGTCAGTGAGGGATTGTTGTGGGAACAACCAGCTGCTACTGAATGTGACCAAGACCAAGAAGTTGGTCGTGGACTTCAGGAGGATCAGTACCAGCTCAAAGACAACTTCCATTCTCAGAGAGGAGGTTTAGGTGCTGGAGAGCTACAAGTACCTTGCAGTGCATTTTGACAACAGACTAGACTGAAAATGTGACATGGAGGCTGTCTACAGGAAGGGACGGAGCAGACTCTACTTCCTGAGGAAGCTTGGGTCCTTCAACATGTGCAGCAAGATGTTGCAGATCTTTTATAAGTCTGTTGTGGCCAGTGCTGGGGAAGTCAATGACATCAGCAAACTGAACAAACTGATGAGGAAGGCTGGCTTTGTGCTGGGGATTTCTCTGGAGCCTCTTGGGCTGGTTGTGGAGAGGAGGATGCTGCCCAAAGTGTTGAACATAATGGAGAACACCTCACATCCCCTCCACAACCTGCTGGTCCAACAGCGGACGACTTTTACTCAAGGGCTACTTCAGCTCATCTGTGATATAGGACGTTACAGGAAGGCTTTCTTGCCAACAACAATTTTGTTACACAATGACTCTGTGTCTCTGAGTCGGGACAGGGTCTCCAACCCTGACAGACTATAAATGTAAATATGTTAATCATGTTTCATGGCACACTTAATGTTTTTGCGCACTTGTTTTTCTTATTTCCATGTTATTTAATTTAATTTCTAGTTTCATTTCTAACTTATTACATATTTTCAGAAAATTGTTCTTACAATTGTAACCTACTGTGCTACTGTAACAACAGAATTTCCTCTATTAATTTCTATTTATCCATCTGTCCATCCATTAATTTCTCAGCAGCTTATCATGTACAGGGTCATGGCTGGCCTGGAGACTGTCCTACTGAAGGGTCATGGCTGGCCTGGAGACTGTCCTACTTAGGGGTCATGGCTGGCCTGGAGACTGTCCTACTGAAGGGCCAAGGCTGGCCTGGAGACTGTCCTACTGAAGGGCCATGGCTGGCCTGGAGACTGTTCTACTTAGGGGCCATGGCTGGCCTGAAGACTGTCCTACTTAGGGGCCATGGCTGGCCTGAAGACTGTCCTACTGAAGGGCCAAGGCTGGCCTGGAGACTGTCCTACTGAAGGGCCATGGCTGGCCTGGAGACTGTCCTACTTAGGGGCCATGGCTGGCCTGAAG
>JABJVR010006369.1:0-12529 GCA_025773905.1 Chitala chitala
TGTATATTACCAAAAAAAAAAAAACATACTAACCCGACATCTTATATGGTCCCAAAATGTCAAGTAGGTAACATGTTTTTTTCTGCTTCTTCATTTTCTTTTTTTTTTTTTTTTTTTTTTTACAGCGGAATTCAAGTGCCAGCCAGGACGCTTTCAATGCGGGACCGGTCTGTGTGCTCTTCCCCCTTTTATCTGTGATGGAGAAAATGATTGTGGAGACAATTCTGATGAAGCTAATTGTGGTAAGCCTATAGGTTCTTTATCATCGAACAATTATTTACCAGGCCTCAACTATATATTAAGAGGTTTTAATGTAAAAAAATTTTAAATCACACTTACCATAGTCTGTAAATTGAACAAAGTCAGAAGTGTCTAAACTTTTCAACCTTTGGGCCTGAATCTTCAAATTCACTAAAATGAGTAAAATGTCAAAATACAGATACAATTTTTTATTTGTTTCTGAGAGCCTCTTTAGCCATTTGTTTGTTGCAGTCTGTTTTGTTACATCTTCATACTGTGGTACATTATTTCAGAAAACATATTATTTTCTAAGCATTTATGAAAAGGAGCAAAGTCGGTATACAAATAATTGACTGAGTTTTATGCCAAATTCTTGTTATTCTTCCTCAAAAACAATCTACTCTTTTTGGCAGGTGGTAATCTAATTTTACATCTTTACGCAGACATCTCAGTCAATAAGTGCTTTTCACGGACAAAAGAGATTAGAGAAACGTTAGCGCTATCAAGGATTGCATCTGTTATCTAATAACCTTACTAAGGACAAATGAGTGTTTTCACAAACTCCTAAACATGTAAACAAAAATCAAATAGAAATGCTCCAAGTATTTTTGATGCATTTTCCAAACAGTCATGGACTGATATTTGTTCTATGTGTTTACCTCAGCAAGAGTACGCAGTTAACAGTTCTGCCTTTATTGTTTTGTCAATTGTACTGTTTCAACACATGCGGTTCTGTCTCTAGACACGTACATCTGTCTGCCGGGGCAGTTCAAATGCACTCGCAAGCAGAAGTGCATCCCCGTGAACCTCCGCTGTAACGGCCACGACGAATGCGGGGACGGCGAGGACGAGGTGGACTGCCGTAAGAACACCCCTTTTCTCCCCAGTCTTGCCCCCAGACTCGGCATTGGTTGCCTCAGGCCTCTCAGTGGCTGCTTATAGACAAACTGGTCCATCACTTTGTTTCGGCACTTTGGAAAGGTCACACAACTGTGTTTGTGTATAGAGGGCTGAGTAGTGGAAAATCATTTTCTGCGTGAAGAGGAGGCCATGTTCTTCCAGTAAGGGATAAAAGAGTGGAACAGGCGCTTTATCTTCCTTGCTGAATGCATCCCTCAGATTACAAGTCCCGACAAATGCCTCTAGGTCGTTAAACACAATGGTGGGATATCTTGCATTGGAGCTGTAGATGGTGAAAACCCTGATTAATCTTAGGAGCTGTAATTATTTCTTAGATAAAACACATTTAGCCCTCCATTAAATAAATACAATCTTGCTGAAAGTCTTTTTCTTTCTCATGTTTTCTATTTGGATTTATTCAACTATATTGTTTGTGTCTGACAGAAAGGAAATCCCTTTACTGGAGAATTTAATACTACTAGATGCAGCTGTGTTCTTTTGTATAGATAGTGGGAGGTCAGGATTTACAGGCAAACCTTCAGTCTTTACATCTTTAGCCTTTTAATGTCTCTATGTGCCAGGAAGATGTTTATATGGCTCCAACATTGACCTAATCTCTTTTCACACATCACAGTTTTCAATATGACAGATCCAGTTACATATAGCAAGATAAACATGTGTGCTGATAAACAGCTTAGCCACTTTTTTCAAGCATAACACTTATTTTCTTTACTCATAGGCTCAAAATGTTCCCAAGTTTGTGAGTCAACACAGACTTAAATTTGAAACAAAGCAGACCCGCTTCAAACATGCCCACGTTACTGCCTCTTGTTATTCATACTCTTTTGACAACTGGAGACAATTCCCATCAAAACCTCTCACCTAGGGATGAGAGTAGTTCAGTGCAGAGACATTTTCCTGGGAATGATCGTATGTGAGGGGATTAACTACACACTGAATTTTTCAGGGTGAGGGTTAGTTGGTACACAGATTACTTAATGACAGTGGTGGTAAAACCAACATTGCGATGGCTGCTTAGTCTACAACACATCCACATTTCTTTAATAATGTAATGAACCTCTAATTGTGCTTTTTATTTATAATGATCTCTTCCTTGTGGATATTTTTGTTTTATTGTCCACTTTTTTGTCTTAATATGCTGTAATGCTCATTATCTGTGTCACCTGGGGTTACACCACAGTGGCATCTCACCACCCTTTCTTCCCTTTCTGTTCCTGTTCATGCATCTTGGACCTCCTACCAGCGGAGAGCACATGCTCCCCAGAGCAGTTCCAGTGCAAGACCACGATGCACTGCATCTCCAAGCTGTGGGTGTGTGATGAGGATCCAGACTGTGCCGACGGGTCAGACGAGGCTAGCTGTGGTGGGTGGAAGGGTGCTGTCTGTCACCTCTTAGCCTGGGGCTGAACCTCTCACAGTAGACACTGAGTGCAGGTGGATTCCTTCTTATTTAACAAGGTGACATCAAATATGAGCAAAAGTGACACAGGTGCCACTTGGACATCACAGCACATTTAAGCCTCAATCAAATGAGCTTTTGTTATCCCAAACTGAAAATCACTGGCTAATGTGTAAATTAATAAAACCAAGTCAAACTAGAGTTTAAAACATAAACACGTGCACACACATATGCACCTTCTCACACACGCACACACCTTCACGGAAATTTATGAAAGCCGTCAGTGCGACCTTGCTGGTTCTGCTTGTCTTGTTTGATGTAGAGTTGGTTATTAAACTGTTGGCATGGATGCAGAGAGGAGGGAAATTTGAAATGATTGGAAATCTGACCACATTTGAAAAAACTTTAAAGTAGAATTATAACCAAATTACATACTATATACTGTGTGTGGTGTGTATATATATATATATGTACTTTATATGTATTATATTATTTATCAGATGACTCGAGATGTACCCAAAGGAAATCAAGTGACAGGTTCTCTGCACAGGAAATCTCACCAACGCCCCTGGGTTTTATGAAATCTCATTCCTGCATATGTCACGAAGATATGTTTTTCACTTTCAGCAGCAAGTTTGGAGAGTAGAACTTATATCCTCTGCAGATTACCACTACTCTGATCTCAGTGTCACCACCCACCACTTGTATTTCTGGGGGTCTTGCATCATCTAATGTGTTCAGCTGGTTAAAATGAAATACCTGTGTCATGATACTTACATCAAGTAAAGTATCATTTTGCCACACCACCATCTTTAATGCTCAGATTATGAATTAAACAGTTTACAATGAAGTGTTGTGATATTTATGGAAAAAAAAACATTTCATAGCATGTTTTATTATTAATTATCTTTATTTATTCTCTGGGTAGTCTAGTTTCCTCTCAAAGTTGAAAGATACATTGTAAGCTAACTGGTGTTTACAAATTGCACATAGTGTCTGATTGGGTGTGTGAGTGTGTGCCCTGCGATGAATTGGCACCCCATCCAGGGTGTCCCCTGCCTTGTACCGTTAGTTCTCTGGGATAGGCTCCAGTTTCTTCCCTCAACCTGCATGGGATAAGCGGTATGGACAACAGATGGAGGGAAAGAATGTCCTCTCATTAACAATGTCGCATACTAACTTCAGCAAATTTAAGGGAAGATTGCCAGAAAAAAAGAAGGTGAGATTGTTCCTTCTCCCCTAGACTGCACTAGTTATCCTGTGCAAAGGCACTGTCACCCTCTTGTTCCTGCTGTCATTGTTTACGTTGATAACAGGCAAAGCAGGGGTGTTTTTCCGTGCTTAGCCACTTTATTTTTCTCTTCTTTTGCTGCATGTGGTAATGATTGTCAGTAGTGGCAAGATGCATAATATAGCATGAACACTTACACGTGGAACTGACATGTCTTTTGCCTCCTGCACAATAATGTTGCGTATAGCAGCCCCCTGTGGAATGTCAACTGGCAAAGACGCTGTTCTTGAAAACGGCTCTGCAGCTCCACGGCGTGGGCCACTGTACAATCCCTCAGGATTACAGAGCGTCAAACTGAGTCACTTTATTTCCCCAAAGTCTGGGTCATTCTTGGAGCTACCACTGCCGTACTTAACTTACTTTAAAACCACACCATCGCATGCGGCTGATGGGACGATCTGAAACACGGGAGCTTGAAAGAACCTCTCAGGCCATCTCTTGTCTGTCCTGACCCCAGACGTTCTTGGTGTTCATACTCTTAACAGCATGCTGGGGAGGAGCGTGTGCAGGGCACACACACTCGTTCGCCACCCACAGACGTGGCGTTCAAAAGAACGAGTGTGTGTTTTGAGGTTCGCTGCTCCTCAGCACAGTTCACCAACTTCTTTCCACTGCATATTTCCACTGCAACGCTGTTTAAAGTGTAATATCTTTAATGTGATACTCCATGTGTGGTTGTTCCATCTTTATATGCAGATTAATACTGAAAACACGTAGCTAATTTTCATTCTCAAAATGGTATATAATAAGATACATGAAGCAGTTAAATAACAGTGTTACAGATTACAGGCATGAAGTTTACTTTTACAGCTTTATTTCTTTACCAAGTTTCTCTCTTGGGTGGCAGCTTCACAGTGTAAAGCCGAAACTCATTTTTGACATGGTAGAATTGAAAACACTTAATTACAGTTGTACTGCACACGCACGTTTCTTTTTCAGTTGGCATGTCAAGTCGTAATATATGTATGAGGTAGCAAAAACATAATAAGGCACTTTTGTAAGTTCATATTTAATGTTGTAAATTAAGGTTGCTCTGCGAGGTTACACATTAATGTCACATCACTTGCAGTAAACAGCAGTGAGAATGCACAGATGTTTTTATTTTCTGGACAGAATACCTCAGGCTGTCTTTGCTACAGTGCTCTTTATTTTTTAATTTTATTTGTTTATTTATATTTCTTAATTTTTTTTGTATGAAGGCAAGGCTCCCAAGTCTAGATGGTGATTGGCTGTCTCTGAATTTAATATTGACCGGCCACAGTGCTTGAGGTGTGACTGCAGTTAGTTTAAGATGCCTGTCATTTTGTCTACAAAAAAGAATTAATAAATAAATAAACATCATTAGCCAGAGATCATTTAGTTTGCTTGGTCTTATAATCAAACATGTATGTTAAAATAAATGTTTATTTCACCGCAAATTAAAATGGCAAATTAAGTTATTTTTAAGTCACATGAAAAACACATTACAAAATTTCAGCAAAGCGTATGTTAGAGACAAAATAATTTTTTCCCTCTTTTCAAGCCAAATGAGCAGACAATTTTTATGTCTCCCTGCTGTTTTTATTTTAATAAGGTATCACTGGCAAATTTAACAAATTATTGTATTTGGCAAGATTTTAATGCGCGCTGCTAAGGTACTTCATATGCAGCATTTGGCGCTGAATGCATTTGCAGTTCACCTCTTTCAAAAAAGAACCGTCACATTGCATGATGGAAATTCTCTGTAAAATATCCTGCGATGAGTGAACAGACACGTAATCCAGTGACACCAGACAGGGCACCGGGTGTGCTATCCTGCGATGAGTGAACAAACACGTAATCCAGTGACACCAGACAGGGCACCGGGTGTGCTATCCTGCGATGAGTGAACAGACACGTAATCCAGTGACACCAGACAGGGCACCGGGTGTGCTATCCTGCAATGAGTGAACAGACACGTAATCCTGTGACACCAGACAGGGCACCGGGTGTGCTATCCTGCGATGAGTGAACAAACACGTAATCCAGTGACCCCAGACAGGGCACCGGGTGTGCTATCCTGCGATGAGTGAACAGACACGTAATCCTGTGACACCAGACAGGGCACCGGGTGTGTCTGTGTGTAATTAGAGAGCAGTTCTCACAGGCATGCTCTGTGTCCAGATTGATTTGCCTGTCACCCGTAGGTGTGCCTTTTTGTTAGTCTGGTGTTTGTGGCCACCACTGTCAATGGTTTTTTTTTTTTTTTGTTTTTCCCCTCAGCCCCATCACACTGCTCCCAGTCAATCCAAAAAGTCCCTTAAATGCTTTCTTTGCAGTTTTAATCATGTCCGTGGTGGCTAATTGACTTCATTGGAACACCAGATTGTGGCCTGTGCTAATGCCAGCCAACCGTATGCCTACTGCTCGGTGCTGGTTTCATCTCAGGAAAACTGATGTGCAAGAAACAGTGTTATAACAGTTCCTGCATTTGGTCTTTGTGTCTACGTTGACCTGTGTTTTTTATGTCATGCAAATCGTCATGCAAAATAAACGCACATTTCAGAACATCACCGTAATTAACATCTCGTTCAACGTGATTGCCTCAGAATCCAGAAAATATGACGAGCGAAACTGTTTTCACTTCGTTTTTGTACTGTAACATTTAGCTTTTTGTGATCGAGTGGTTTCAAAAACAACTTCCGATAAAATGAGACGCTTCTCCTCATTTCATTAGCATATATGAAGCTCTGAAAACACTTTAAAAATATTATTTACATAACAGCTCTGTCTGCGGCTCACGATGATTTTGTAGCACAGCATGATGGCAGAATCTGAAAATATATTTTGCCTGTCAAGGTTGAGCGCTTCGCAAATGGGAACGATATGAGAGAGATCGACGTCGGATTGAAGCAAAAATCTTGTTACCTTAATGCTGGTTAATGTACTCTTCTAGTAAGCTTTTTATTATTCTGCAAACTGTTGGTCCTTTCAAGTGACATTTAACAACACTGCCTGAAATCTAATGAGCCAAAGCAAAGAAGCACAATATTGTTTTTCACAGTGTCACTTAAAAAGATTTCATTGATGTCATGGGAGCTAACTGTATGTTTCCATTCACCCTGTATGAATAATTTAGTTTGTTGCATCACTGGAAGTTGATCATAAATGAACTTGTCATAGTTTTTTTTTTATACACTTGCTAATGGTAGATGTTAACTCAACACCTGTGTTTTAATACATCATTTATTTATGACTTGGCAGTGCCATATTCTAACAAAAAATATGACTGTTTCAAGATGTAAAAAAAGCAAGCAAAACAGTACAAAACACCAAACCTTTGTGTAGTAAAAAGAATCTACGCCTATTAACATTCATTCATCTTCTGTTCCGCTTCATCCTGTTAAGGGTCGCGGGAAGCCTGGAACCCAACCCAGGAAACATAGGGCGCAGGACAGGGGACATCCAGGGTGGGGCACCAACTCACCACAGGGCACGCACACACACACACACACTACATCAATCAACCCAACCTGCATGTCTTTGGACTGTGGGAGGAAACCAGAGAACCTGGAGAAAACCCACCAAGAACAGGGAGAACATGCAAACTCCACGCACACAGACCCAAAGCAGGAATCGAGCTCCAGGACTGGAGGTGTGAGGCGACAGTGCTAACCACCATGCCACCGTGTCGCCCACCTACTAACATCAAATAGCAATTGAGCAATAGTTTATCCTGTCTCTTATTGGTTTATATTTATTAGCAGACCATATTTCATTAGATCCAATTAAACAGGGCTACAGGTATTAAATGTTACATCTGCTCTGACTGAAAAATTAAAAGGCACAGGTTTCTCACAGCTGCAATGGGTTGGCACCCTGTCCAATGTATCTTCTATCATGTGTCCTAAGCTGTCTGGGATAGGCTCCAGGCCACCCACGATCCTGAACAGGATATGCGGTTGAATAATGGATGGATGGATGGATGGATGTAAGGTTTCTCACTGTAAACGTGTCCTCACTCTGACAATCACGTTATTGCTTTTTGAACCAAGCTGTCATCATGCTAGTAGACCTTGCAGGAAAGATAACCTCCTGTTGTTTATTCACTGCCTAAACTGAACAACCATTGACTCTTTGTACTTCTTGTCACACCTGGGGTTTTCAAGCCCTTTCAGACACATAAGGTGAATTTTGCCCTGGAGCATTAGAGGAGGTGGATACAAATTAGCATTGTGCAGTTCATTGTCAAATTGGAATTCAGTCATTATCGCATTAATTCCAGCAATCACTGCTGAAATGTGGCATTTTGATGTTTCGATTAATAATGTATTAAGCGTTTATCCGTTCTTATGACAGTGGGATTAACCATCTGACAAGGCGGTGAAACGAAATTTCATTTCCTATACAAATTAACATTTTAGCAACAATATTAATTTTTCAGGACACCTTTTTAAAGTTAATTTTTAGCAAAATTATTACCATCACTCATAAAAATTAATAGAGTTAGCAAGCAGTTAACACGGTAAGGAAGTAAAATTTTGTAATATGTATTTTCATTTATATCAGATGTAATACAGTATGAATTTTTTTTTTTTGTTTGTTTTGGAAATAAACAATGGGATAATAAGCAAACATGACAACCAAGTTTTATTATAATGAATTCTTACTTAATGTTTTCATAGAATTCAAAATTTAAAATTCATAGAAGGAATCTTGGTCTGAAACAATTTCCCGCCTACAGATAAAATCAGCACTTGGTTCTACAACTGGAATTCTAATCTTGATGCTTGCCTTCCATAAGAGGCCTTAGTGATTCTAATTACTGCTATCAATATGGTTGCCTAGCAGCCATTTTCATGAGTGTCCCCATGCTTTCTGTTTGCCCACACGCAAACAGATGAGAAGACGTGTGGACCTCACGAGTTCCGCTGCCGGAACAACAACTGTATTCCGGACCACTGGAGATGCGATGGCCAGAGTGACTGCGGAGACAACTCGGACGAGGAAAACTGCAGTAAGCCCCTGACACTCATCGTTTGCGATGCGTTGCAGCGACACTAAATTCTGTCATTGATCATTACACACAACACATGCGTAGGGACAATGTGTTGAATTCTCTCAGGCTTTTTTTCCTTTTTATCCTAATAAATTTTTCCCTCTTTTCTCCTGACAAAAACTTTGATGTCAGCTCCATGGCACACCCAGCAGTCACAGAGAGTGTTTTGTACCTTTTTGTCTACAAAGCCTTGCATTTGGTGACATGTTAGATGTGCTTTTTTTTTCGCCTGACTGTGGGCGTGGGGGGGGAATAAATTCAAAACGAGAAAGCTGGGGGCCCTCGGCCCTGGTGTCCAACCTACTGCACCCCCACCCCTTCTCCCACTTCTGAGCGCAAACACTTTTTAAATTAAAGCTCAGTTCTCTGTTTATACACCCATCTCTAAGGCTGTCTTGCTTATATTGTCCCCACTGCATTCTAGCATTACTGGCTCATTTACTCAGCTCCCAGGCACCCCTTTATCCATGCCAAACCTCTCACACAGTCCGCGCACCTCATTACATTTAAATAGACTCTTTTCTACTCCATGGCTTTTGGTACTGTGGAGCAGATGTACAATAAGAGAGAAAACTATGGTAATAACTACAATCTTGATGACAGCATGTGGATGTGAGTGTGGAATGGCCTTTTTTTTCCTGTTGACCTTTTCTGTGGGAAGCACTCGAGAATGTTTGAAAGGTCAACAAGGGAGAGGCCTATTGAACTTGTGATTGGCAGGTACTTTATAGAGTGTGGGAGAAGAGTGTCCATCATTATGGAATTGCACAGTTGGAGATATCTAATATGCTTTTAACTAAATTTGACCACTTATTGGTTTTCAAATGCCTGTGCAGTAAATATATCGGCAGTATTTTAATTAAACCAGGACATTGTGTCCACAATGGCATGCTGCATCGCTGCCTTGTGTAATGTCAGTGTTTAATCACTTGCGTGGTGTTTATTAAGGTATACATCATAATATAGTGAAGTCCTTTTTCTTTACAGCATGCAATACAAGTCATAAGCTACATTTTTTATTACTGGTACAATTTCCATAGTTCAATATTTGGAAATTATTCTGTTCCCCTCCTTTTATTCTTGAATTCCACTGTGCTCTTCTTTTATAATCCACAAATTTTCTGATATTATTCCGATTTCACTAATAAAAACTGAGACCTGACTCAGTTGCATTCAAGTTGACAGCTCCCATGTTGAGCAATTATCTTGTCAATGTGCTTGCAACTTGAAGGTTCAGCCATTGTTCCCATATTAATTATGATGTGCCTTTGTGGCCTATTTTTGTTCGGGTTGGCATGCCTTTATTGTAGATGGCCTAATCTCACTCTGTAATTAAGCGGGTTCATCGTCGAGACATGTCCTCTTTTGTACTGACACTTGCAGGCGAATAGTAAGGGGACACCAACACCTAATCTCACGCCAAGGCGTTACCTTTCCTGTGGAGATTTGTCCTGATTTCCCATGTGCCTTTGGTGCATGCACTTTTTGCCAGTTGTGTGGTGTATGTATCTGCTGCAATGTAGAAAACTGATACAAAAGACAAACACGAGGCTACCGCGTATACCTGCCCTATACTTCTAGGAAACAGCTGCAAGCGCATTGTTTATCTTTGAAAAAAAGAGATGGGTTAATTTAATAAAAAAAAAATCCACAGGGATTTCTGTTAAGAGAGCATTAGTTTCGTATGTGTGCTTGTGTGTGTGTGTGTGTGTGTGTGTGTGTTTGCACAAATCTAATGTACTGTATACATAAGTCTATGTGTTTTCCAAGAGCATTTTTCTATATGCCATTATGGCACAAAAAATGTTGTGATTCACAGAGGAGTATATGAGGCCAGAAAGGCCAAAGAAATAAAGCAGATTTCTTTAAAGGTGAGCTTTCAGCAGGTGGGCAGGCAGGTGGTGGTGATGCCGGTGGCAGGGGTCGCTTTAAGGGCTGGCTTTGCAGCTGTAGCATCTGGTGGGGGGGGGGGGGGGCCCTCCCTTGTGGCATGGCCTCCAGTGCTTTCAGCCTTGGTTACTTAACAGAGGCTGATAATACACAGAATCACAACCATCCTTCCTGTACTCTTTCTTGGGCCTCAGACCATGTTGCAGAACCTAGGGCCCAGTATTTTTTCTGAACTTGATAATCCTTACTTGCCCTTGGCAAGCATCTCAAGGGGCGCATAAAAGAAGGTTTTCTGATTAAGTTGGCTAATTTGTGTAATAACTCTTTTAAATAGCTTGGACTCCAAAAACATTAAAGCTGATTGTGGTTTTATGCTTTTCCATTTTGATGTGAATTAAGTGGCACATTTGAAAGAGTGTGAAAATACCTACAGCTGATGGAGTGTTGGATTTCAGGCTTAAGCCACATACAGACATGAGCCTCTTTACATGTGCCAGTTGTTCCACTTTGTCCCCAACGCAGAGCCGGTGACCTGCACACCGAAAGACTTTGCCTGCTCCAGTGGGGAATGTGTCTCGGCGCGATTCCGCTGCGATGGAGATTACGACTGTGCAGACAATTCGGACGAGGTCAGAAAACGTTGAGATTGTGATTCATGAATCCGTGTGGGCTGACTAATAATGATGATTTAGACTTTGATATTTAATTTTTTTAATATACATTATTATTGTATTTTATGTAGGGCTTTGAACTTCTCTGTTAGGATCTGGTAAGCAAATTATAAACCTATCAGAATATTATTGGGTCATATTTACATGTCATTTTATGTGTTCAGAATATTTGAACTATTTCACCATTGTTAGTTTTGATATAATTGAGTTTGAATAAAGCATTTTTTTTTTTACTTTTTTTTAATTATAGCACTTTCAAACCATTGAGGGTTGACTGATATGCAGTAAATCTTTCCTACTGGTGACTGTTGAGTCAATGAAGGTGTCCAGTGGGCTTGTGGAGACAGAATATCTCTGTAGATGCTTGGTGTAATAGAGGCCACATGCAAGCCCAGTATGTAGGAATTTTTTGAAAAGCATAGCAATGCAAAAGCATGTCATTTTTCTGCCCTGTTTACAAGAACTCTATTATACTCTGAAAGAGACTTCCTGTTGTTGTGCAGTCAAACAACGAATGTCAATTAAACCAAATAGTGAATCTGCCCTTCTAAGTACTACTGGTAGGGATATGGGATAAGGTAGAGGACTTTACATTCTTGTATACTTTCTACCACTTGCACTACAGAGAAAACTTATCTAAAAACACCCCCTCTCCAAAAATTATGTTTGTGCAGCCAGTTACCAGCAGGACGTCAACATAGACCACATCAATTTTACAGAATTTTCCAAAGTGCAACTGTCCTAGCACTTAAAACACTAAGCCAAGTCAGTCTTCTCCCATTCATCCACAAGACATTTTTATAACACGAAAGTATTAAAGCCAGGTTCGGACAGGGGTGGGGGGACACTGATTACATGTTACCGTGGTTGCTGGATGAGCATTACACCACTTACATCTATTGGGAGTTATAGAATACAATGACTCATGCTAAAATTTTAAATATCCTGTTTCCTGTGGGTACTGCTGGAAAACCATGACAAAAACACAATGATCATCACATTTTTGCTCCTCATAGATGATGCTGAGGCTTATGAAGACACGTGTTTAGTGTTGTCTGTTTAAATAGAGTCCATGAGTGGTTTATAAAAATGAGGGGTTG
>JABJVR010006370.1:0-12529 GCA_025773905.1 Chitala chitala
CACACACACTACGGGCAATTTGGACACACCAATCAACCTAACCTGCATGTCTTTGGACTGTGGGAGGAAACCGGAGCTAAAAGTCTTCATTAAAAAGTTATTTTCAACATTACAAAATTTTAATTCATTCTTCCTATTTTTAAGGTGTTTTTTTTTCTTCTCAGTTTCATTATTGAACCGTCAAAATAATCTGTTCACAGTTCAGTGCACTTGCCCGGCGATTTTGTGCCTTAGCTAAAGTGATGCTGTAGCACTTGCAGAAAACCCTGAGCAATAAAGTGTGGCTGATTGCATCATGTATTTAGCGTTGCTTCATTTATGGTGTCATTAAGACCAAGCCTGGCTCTGAGGCTTGAGGAGGCCAGGAACACCTGCCGTCCGCAACATTGCTGGCACCACACAAGACGACTATCTCCAGTTGGAAGGGACATGCAGATCTGACACCGACCAGGTGTTTGGGGAGGGAGGGGGGGGCTCCACTGGGCATCCCCAACCAACAACAACTGCACCCTTGGACCTTGCATATGGCTCTTATTATACACAGGATTTGAGATTCATTAGGAACCCACCAGCCAAGTTAGTGCCAAAAGCATCTGTTGCGAGGCTCTGATCCTGAAGCCTTCAACGTCTTTAATCAGACGTTGCAGATGTCTGACGCACTTCAATTTAACATCAAAGGGCCTCGTTTGAAATTGTGAACATACAGTAAAAGAGTATCTGCTCGAGTTCAGCACAAAACTTAGGCCAATTTTCATACTGTATTGCATAAATGCTGGAGAGCTGAGGAATTTACACAAAAAAAATTATAGTGTATGGGTGGATCAATGAAAAACCAAAGAACATTAGTGGCTGCATTACCTGCTTATTCTGATCAAAAAATCTACCTCGGTAAGTATGTTTGAGCATGTTAGTATCAGGTATTTTAGCATCCTGTTGCTGTAGAATTATCTTCAAAATTAACCAAGAAGACAAAATGGGAATTAATACGTACCCAGAATTGTACACATTTCAATAATGACTTGCTACACGTGTAAATTATTGTTATTCATAGAATGTATTAATGACTATGGCATTGATTCTTAATCTGTTTAATCTGCAAATGAATACATGGGTAAACCTGAAAAATGTTTTTTTTTTAATATATTAAGCATCAGAAATTGTAATATTAAATAGTAATGTGAGGGGGGAGAAGGAAATGTTGGATTCTGTTGTGAAATTCTTCTTCAATGGTGCCGTATTCTGTACAGCACGGTCCTGTCCATGAGCTGTTATAAACACAGATTATGAGAAATTTGAAGTGGAAAAGAGGATCCTTTTTGTGTTTAATCCCAGACCACCACAGACCTACATTCAGAATTACTAGTTTCCTGCGCTTTTTAATTGAAAATGTATCTGTATTTTAAAAATTGTTTGTAAGTGAATGTGTATACTTCATAATAATTATGAATAATAATATTGTTCAAGCTTCACACAATGTTTCAGACAACACAATTAACTGCTGTCTGATGTCTTGAAATTAATAGGAATATCTGTGTTATTCATACTGTTAGAATGCCCCCAATCTAATGTCTTTTATCTTTTCAAACAACTGAACTCAGAGTACAGAAAAAGAAAATGAGTCATTGATTTTCCTTTCTCTTCCCTCCTTCATCACTTTCTTAAGAAGCGTAATTGTACAATCTAATTGAAGGCCAGTATGTGTTTCCCTGTGAAAGCCTGCATTCTGTTGCTGTTCATCAGTCCACCACAAACATATATCAGGTGTTCTGCTTTCATTGTCTCTCACTTCTGTCTTAGGGTGTCCTCTTCTTTTTTAAACAATAAACAATTGTCTGGATAGAACAAAAGGTTATTTTAAAGCATCTGTACATTTTTATGACAAACGTAAAATCTCAGAGGCTGCAGTAAAAAAAAAAAAAAACTCTTAAATTACTTGTTAAAAACAAAAAACCCCAGTTTGTATCAAAGATTCATTGGAGTTAAAATAAGGTATTTCTAGGCAGAATTTAATCATTTGCTAAAATTTTTAGTTTTCAATAAAATGCTGTTTTCTTAAGTGGTCGTCTTTATTGCCACAAATTTTCCAGACATTCCTTTTTCTCAAATGGCTCGATAAATCCCTTTGCAGTCAGATCTATAAATGGAAAAAGATCACACACTTGGTCTGATTGCATGTAATAAATAAATAATAAATAAATTCTGCCATAGAGCAGCTAGAGTGCACTTTCGTGCCCCTGGCAGTGGGAAGGGAGAGGACAGTGACAGGTGTCCAGGGAGGAATAGCAGGATGTCTCGGCCACTGGTTGGTGCTTGGACCGGAAAGGAGGGACTGGGAGGCACAGAAAACAAGTTTCACTGCCAAATTAGGAGAGCGATGCCAGTCACTCCCCGGGCTATGAGAACTGCTTTCCTCCTATCAGATCTCTGATGCAAACTTTCTGCTCGGTAAGGGAAGAGCTACAGCAGCACTGGACATATCTTTAACACAGTTTTAGTGTAGTGTCTGTGTGTGTGTGTGTGTGTGTGGGGGGGGGGGGTTAAAACAGTTTTGTGAACAATTGTCATTTGTAGCCAGTGTGTCATCAGCAATAATTGGACAGTATCAGCAGATGTGCCCTGATACCATTCTTCTCTTGTTTTGTTGTCCTGGGGAAAACCTTCACAGTGTTCCTCACTCTGCACCAAACTGTGAATTTCTGAAAATGAATAAGCACCAACATACAGCGCTTCATCTGCTTGTGTGCTCGTTGTGAACGCTGTTGACTAGGTGCATTGTTAATTTGCTGGACAGAGTTCACTGCTTGCATTTGGCCAAGAAAGTTCTCAGCAGCATCTCTGAGTGCTTTCCACACAGCTCTTTTGTTTCCCACCAGAGGTTTTCTGAATCCCCTGTCTTTGATGACCTGAGTGAGAAAGTACAAAAAAGCCTTGTGAGTCCAAAGTGATAGAAAAAAAATTATTGGATCAACAAGTAGTCAGTGTGTGCTTTACTTTTTCTGCCTTGGAACCAAAAGCTTTCAGAGTGGCCAATGCCTTTCAATTAACTGAGATTGCACAGCATGACCATCCCATTTGCAATTAAAACAATGGTACAGACATCCATTGTTATCTTTTTATTATTATAATTTTCACTACAAAGGCTCTTATGTACACCTAATTTTTGGCACATAAACAAAGAAATTTATTCAAAGTGCAGTCAAAAGAGATGTAATGTTCATTGTTTAGTGGTAGTACGCCACCAGCCGTTTCTTCACTAATGCTCACTTTTATTGTTGTAAGAATGTAAACAAAGAAGGGTAAAACATGAGCTCAGTGCTGGCCATGTGGATTCTGCATGTTATCCCTGTGGTTCAGTGGGCTTCATCTGGATTCTCCAGTTTCCTCACAGCCACCAAGGCATGCTGGTTAGGTGTAATGGTTGTGTGTGTGCGTGTGTGTTTGTTCCCTGAAGTGGATCAGCACCCTGTCCAAGGTTTTCCCAGCATTGCGTATGTGCAGTACTATGTATAGAAACATACCAATGAAATGTTTGATTAATTAGGCAATCTGTGTTTGAGGTGTTATATGTTGTGCGAAAATACACACTGATCATTATATAGGCAATTTAGAGGGTTTTAGTGATATTTTGGGAAAAAAAATGGTTTGTGATTTTTAGAATTGCCTGGAAATGCATTATTGTTTTCCACTTAATAGGAAAACAGTTTGGTTTTGTATGAGGATTCAATATTTAAGCTGTTTTCGACAATAGATCACTTTTGTAAACTGAGGAATTACAATATATGGTGTATTTGTGCTATAGCTAAAGTTGCAGAAATCCTACTTTTATATTACCACAAAATACTCTAGATCAAACATATATGTTCTTTTGCAAAAGTTAATTTGTAATTGTATTTTCATAGTTGTCTTTCATGTGTCCTGCAGAGCTGACCATTACTGAAGTCTAGACATCAGAAGCAGCATGGATAAACAAAACCACCTCTGTAGTTATGGATCAAGCTTGTAGCCCTGATTACTGAAGAGCTGAAATCAGTGCAGAAAAGTAGATGGCTAGTATGACCAAAGAAGTTTTTGAAATCCTCTTGGTGGTTGTGACAATTTCTTGCACCTGTTGATCTGTAGCAGCAATCAAGACTGGATTTAGACATTGGGGTGCCCAGGGTACTTTAGGTTCAGTGGGCCCCTCATACATGACAACTTAAATACATGGCAAATCACCAACTTTACACGTCAAAATTTGTTAATTGCACATCCTTGAAAATGACATGTTGTATAGCCATAGAAAGGTTATATGAGTTATATATCTGAGGTAAATAGATGCCAGCATAACTCCAAGTACATTTTAGGTAAGACAAATTATAAAAGAACATAGTTATACTGCTATGTAGTATTCAGTTTGCATAGATGAAAATGCAAAAGTTTTAAGTGTACGGTACATTTTTACCAATTTACAGATATGCGCATCACTGTACAATACCAGTATGCACTGAATCAATTGATATAGAGCTGGCCATATTTGCCGCCATGGCCTTTTTTTTTTGAAAGCACAAATTGTATCTAACACATCACCCTACAGTCTGCCAATGAAAAGAGACTGCTTGCACCCCTGCTGAAGAATGGTATACTTACACTCTCCTCATCCCTGGTGTGTAATTGGTGGTATGAGCTGCCCCTCGCTTTCAGGACTTCATCGTCTCTGCCCACATTCCGAAAGCAAGTGAAGACTTATCTCTTCTGGAAATACCACACCACTTGAATGTCTTCATCAGCTCTGCTTCTTTATTGTTTCAATTTTTAAATACTGTTGATTTATCACTTTTGTTATTGCTAATTTAAGTTTTTGTTGCTTGGTTGATTTCGACTTGATCTTACTTAACTGAATCTAGTGCATTTTTCTCTAAAGGGCAGCACTTACTGTTAGCTGCATTCTCAGATATTGTCTGACCGCATTTTAAATATGCAAGTGTACTCAATTATTTGTAAGTCACTTTGGACAAAGGCATCTAATAAATGAATAAATGTGCATACAAATTACTTAAAACATCAAATGCACTGGGTTTCATAATATTAACCCAATACTGTAGTTTAATGGTAATGGCAACAAAATTATAATATTAATAGCAGTAACAGTCATAACAGCAGTATCATAACAATAACAATTATTAATGATATTGCGTAGTACATTAATGTTCCAGAAATTTCCAATGAATTGCACATACCATAACCAATAGTGCTGTTAGTTGTATAATAGGGTAGAGTAACTGTACAGTAAAAGGTGCTTATTTTTCCAGGTAGAAGCATTTGGTTTCAGTCTGCTTCAGTCTGACAAAAGAGGAGTGTTGCCGACAGTCCACGTACCAAAAGGTAAAATTACATATAATTTTATAATTTATAAATTTATATATATATATATATATATATATGAATTATTCAAAGAGAAAATAAAACCTCACCAAGAAACATCAACAACAACTAACAACATTGTAATTCATGTCTACACAGTATCATCCTGTATCTCACTTTTAGGCCTATCTTTGGTCTGACCCCACCCCCTGTAAGGGTCGACTCATGGTCAGTCTGACTTTTGACATGCTGGCCCTTCTCAAATATGGAAATAAGCTGACACATACCTGTATCTACATTTATAACATGTCTTTATTATTTATATAGAGTGGGACCTCTTCGGACAGGGAACCCAGAGTAATTGCCCATTATAATACCGGCTCTAGAACCAATGTCAGCGCAGACAGAATATGTGAAACCTCACTCAGAGAATATTGTCATTTCACTAATCTAAATGACTGTGTACATTTTGGTAAAGAAACAGCTGTAAAAGGCCAGAGGTTTGCTTTTCCACAATACTATATTTTACGATGGTATAGTTCAAACATACATTTGTCTTGTGGCAAACATTACCAGATGCTGACAGATATCTTAAGAACAAGAAAAAAATTAAGAAAAAAGCAGTAAAGCTCATAAAATGTGCTCACAAACCTATTGAACAAACGGCTTGACAACTACCATATGCTGCTGATACAGCAGCAATGAGGCAAATTTAAACAAAATTAAAACAAAAAACAAAAAACAAAAATGGCAGTCACTTTGAAGCAGTTGAAATGATTAGTAATAAAAATGTATTATTTTATAATATCACCCCACAGATCACTTTGGGGTCAAATTAAGTGGGGAGGCAGGAACCAGTTAACTAGCAGAAGGCATGATGAGTACCCCCCCCCCCCCACGTAGCTAGCATATTGGCCGTCACAGGTTTTTTTTTCCCCCTGAATACACTGAGGTTTCTCAGATAATTGGGCTCTTTATCAAATCCAAGCCAGATGGTAGAAATATATGAGCAACTGATTATTGTATGCCATGAATTACAGAAAACATGCATGCAATTTGCATGATAAGCCAGTTAAAAGAATGACATTTTGCACTAATGCACTGTACACGTCTTAAACCTTTGGAGTAGGCAATCACAAAGAGTAAAACAATATTCCCCTTTTTAAACAGTAAGCCTTGAAGGCACTGATACTGTGTTATGGGTGTGTACGTAATTTGTACAGCAACTATTTTTACATGAAATACATTTTCTATCCTATACAGTATTTATTTCAGTGATAAATTTTCAGATTCCCATTTTTATTTAATTGCATGTTTCTGAGTTTGTGTGTAAATGTTGGAATGAGGAATTGTTCATAATGCATTGCAAGAAGCTTTTCCCTTCCTTCTACTGTTCACAAGCATTGTTTAGTCAGTTTTTCTAGATACATTTAAATGTATACTTGTATTTATTATTATAACAGGTTATTTAACTCTAATTCACTTTCATTCAAGGAATACTGACTCATGGGATTTTCCATATCAAAAAGCAAGATTACAAGGAAAGCTATATCTATGTCAATACGCTTCAATGAGGTCCAGCCTATTCAAAGTTCATTAATTCTGACTTCCTAAATTGAAAACTCACTGTTCTGGAACTTGAAACTCAAGTTATGTTAACTCAGGGTTGTTCAACTCCTGGTTTGTTTTTAAACTCAGAATCTTCAAAATCTGCTATCTGGAATACCCCCGGGCTCAGCAGGTAAACCTGTAGCTTCACACCTTCTGTGATGCAGGTTTAAAAACTCCTCTTGGCAGTCAGTGCACTATTGTTTTCATGGAATTTGTTCAGGTGCTCTAGTTCCACCCAAAGACATGCATGATTTGGCCACCCATTCAATTTCAGATGGGTGTGTGTGTGTGTTTGTGTGTGTGTGTGTGAGCTTGAATTACAGGCCTGTACTAAGACCTATCCAAGGTGTGCCCTGTACTGCATATGTTAAGCTCCGTGACCCATCCTAATTAAGGGAAAATATCTTTGAAATAAATGTGCACAGAACTGTATCACAAAGTTCGTTATATACTTAATATCCACTCTCTTTAAGTACAGGGTCATAACCTCATCAAATTAATAAAGAACCTTATGACTTGTTAATTAACACGTCACATGCAAAACAAAAACAAAGCTCCTTGTTGATGCATCAGAAAACTTTAATTTCATTAGTTAATACATTTCTACACATATTTCCAGTTTTCCTTCATAAAAGTTTAACATGCATTCTACTTGCAATAAAGTGGACGACTGGTAAACATAAAACATGTTTATGCAAGTGGACATTAATAAAAGAAATCCCCAAACAATTCCAAAATCAAGTAAAAATATGAGACAGTGAAGCCTACTGTGCTGTAGAAGGCTACTGTGTACTCATAAAATACTCTTTTATTCTTTGAACACACCATTTTGAATAATGTCAGAATTCAATCTTTTAAAAAACAAAACTGAATAATGGAGACATAACAAACACCACTTTGAAATTATTTTTAAACATTTTTTGCATTTGTAACCTATATTTTCCAGAAAGTCACCCTGCTGTACAAATAGTTTCCAACAAAACTTGTTAAATTTTTGCATATTTTTGTCAGAAGAGAACAGCAGGCAATTAAGCAGAGGGATGTCTGTTTGGAGAGAGTTTAATAAATGCAAAGAACAAAACGCAAACAAAAATCATGAGGGCAACGCAGCCAGGAAACAGGGTATGAATAAAAACGCTATTGTACAAAAATGTCTAAATAAGAACAAAACACGCATAGGGCGAAAATGAAACCAAACAAAAGGAACAAGAACAGTCAAGAATACATAAGAGATCAAGAACACCGTGGTAACTGTAACAACAGACAAAATACAAAAACACAGCGCCTAAATAGTGAGACGAAACAATAACCAGATGCAGACACGCACACAAACAAGGATGTAGAAAAAGGAGAACAAGGGGCCATGATCACATAGGAAGCAGTGCGCAGGGAATTGGTAATTTTCACAAAAGGTGCCAACTACTTTTAAGTTTAGATGCAGTACAATCTTGCTAATTACCTTTGCACAAGGAATGAAACTCTCCTTTGCATAATAAAATAAAAATAAAAACAAGATTGAAAACATGATATAAAAATACACTTCTACCACTATGTTTATTTGAAGGCAAATACATTGCAATTGATTTTCAAAGTATTGTCTGGTGTCTACATGCTCTTTGAAACGCAAAATATTTCTGGTGCATTCTTCAATCTATATGGCATTAGTCTGAGTTAGTAATCTCCCTTTTGATATAAAAAAACATTCTCAATCTCTCCAGATTATTCAATTTATTTTGTGTACTCTGAGAATAAATCCAGTGATTAGTATGTTTTTGTACTTTTCTGCTCCTTTTTTGACCCTCAGGATTCTAAGAGTATCTCACTGAGATTTTCATTCATCAAGGATATCTTCTAACATTACATTCATTCCTTGGTCTACAAGATTTCAAAACGAGGAAACTAGTATAACTGTTATCAGTTAAGTAAAATAGTATTCCTCTGCTTCATTACCTTCACAGATAAATTTTTTGTCTTTACAATAAATATTACTGCCATGTCTTTTTCATCATATGTAATGATAATAGTAATAACACAATTGTCATTGGGTCAAAAATGAATCTCCTTACTGTCTTTTGACATTAATTAGGTTCCATGGGTTGATTTTCAAATTTAAAACCAAGGACATAACCTACCCTTCTCATAATATATACTTTGGTGTTTTGAATTCACTATTATTTTTGGTAGAAAGACAGACTGGAAACTTATCCTCCACAGCTTCCAATACTTGTTGATCTTTGTTTTATATTTTAAATCCTGTTAGCCTCAGAATCCCTACTACTTTGATGCCTGTGAATTTCTGACCAGCACTGTCCTCCGCCTGCAAGTGTTTTTTAGCATTCATTTCCTGTTACAATGTCGTTTAGCATGTCTTTCCCCAACACAGACATAGCATGCAGCATGTGGGAAAATGCTTAAAATCATTCTGGGACAAGATAATCACATAGGGGTCTAATAATGGTCAGGATACAATGTCTGTTTTTTTTTTCTTCTTCCTCCATAAACGATATGGCCAATTTCTAAGAGAAAAGATTTACAGCACTTAATAGCAGTAATACAACAATTGATGGATTTTGTCCTTTTTCCTTGATGTACAACATCTAAGTCAACCTGTACCACAAGGATGTATGGGTAGGGATGAGGGAAGTTTCAACCAGCAGCATGACATGTTTCATTAACTAGATAAGACACGATAGGAGTATTCAGTCAACAATAAGCTCCTTTACTCTAATTTTTAGAAAAAGATTCAAATAAATTCTGTTTATATTGTCCTTTTAAATACTTTTTTTTGTATTTCCAGAAAGGATAATAGTAACACTCAGTGGCTGCTGACAACTTGGTACTAACAGTCATAGCAGACACTACTGTATGTGTAACGACATTATAGCAAAAACGGCCAATGTCTACTTTACCAGTGATGGGTTGCATCTACAGCCACAGTGCAGACTATCGACAGGTCTCCTGGCAACAGAGAAAAACTGGCACCAAAAGGATGACCTAGGAAGGCCTGCTTAAGTTATCTGACACCATTGCAGGGACCACATACGGGCCAGATATCATACTGCTGTCCAAAACGTGTAAGCAGGTGGTCATGTTAGAGCTGACTATTCCCTAGCAAGAGTCGACGGAGAAAGCCAACAAATGTAAATGGACAAAATAGGAGGCCCCGGTTAATCATTATGGTGAGGAGGGGTTGAGAGCAAAGTGTGAGCCTCTTTTATGTTTTTAAGAGTTTTTAAAACCTTTACTGTCTATAGCCATAAACACTATCAAAGACATCCTAAAAGATGTAAGAAAAAAAAACTCTAGATTATTGTCGATCAAGTACTGTGAATTTTGGAACACTGTAATCTGGACATGTCAAAATAATTAATTTTGGTTGGGTCATATAGGCAAGAGTGTTCCAAATTCAAAGACCAAAATTTAATTTGTCCTATAACAAAATAGGTGTTTCTACAAAAACCTAGGCTAACAAAATCTATAAACTCAATAAACTGGTACTACTAATTTAAAATATCTTAAAATTCCCAAATAAATAAATGCTACAGTTAATATTTAACATCAACAAAGATGAAGGCGTTTTCATTTTATGTCTGTTGTTGAGATGTTCGTTTTAATTGTCAGCAGATCTCATTTTTGTCTGGTTTGTCTGGCATTCAATAGACTAATCGAATGTTACATTTCTTCTGTTCCTTTATGTCTCATTCTAGCAGATTATGACATACACCACACCTGTACCAACTCTTCAATTGTAGAGTTAGTTGCTTTAGAGCTGTTGCCTTAGTGACCTCATGCAAGGTTCTATGTTTCCCTTCAAAATGGCTGGTAATTTCCATCTTTTCTTCACTACTTCACCCAGGGGCACCACGAAGGGTAGAAACGGAGGATGACTACAAGGGCCCGTGATTCACAGGAACCATCAAAAATTAGAACATATCATTATAACATCATACCTTTCATGGGGCCTCGAATCTTTAGCTGCAGCCCTGACTTCACTGCAAGTAATCTGACTCCTCATGGTTAATTGTGATTTTTGAATTAAGAACATTGTTTTTGCAAAACTGCCACATCAGATCAACAGCCTGTGGTTCAGTAAAAAACGTGTTTAAACTGAGTCAACCACAGCACAAAGAACAAGATCTGCCCTTGTGGGTATCCCTGTATTCATTTGCAGTTAGTTTCTACACATTCCCAATGTATTCAGTTGGGAATGTGTAGCATTTGTGCCAAGCAGGCAAGAGAGTTGAGGCCAAATGTGCAAAAGGGAGGTTTTAATAAAGACCAAAACAAGGAACTAACATAGGAACTGGGGTTTAACAATGCTAAAATGCAAATAGGGAAAACCAAATCAAACTACAGGTAATGGGGAAACAACCGAGGCTTTAAACTAACCACAAGAATACAACAGCACAGTGAGAACTCTAACATTAAGGTAACAGCAAGTTTACAAATGCACATACATAGAACAACCAGCAAAGGACTAACAAAGCAGAGAGGTAAATAAAGGCACACAGACAGGATAAAGTGAGATGAGGCTGGCAAATGATAACAAGGAGATAACGAGACACAATCAGAAACTACTAACAATACAGGGAGAACAAGATAACGAGAAAGCAACAATGACTCAGCACAAAGTGGCCAGGAAAAAGGGTGACATCTAGGGTACACAAGGGTCATGACAAGCAGGGGTGTTACAGAATGTCATGTTGAACTTGTTACTCATTACAGCAAAATGATAATATTGCAAGGAATTGCGTATAAACCAACTCAATTTCATGTTAGCATTTTTGCTGCCTTTAATTTCACATTTACAAAAAATCTGCCTGTACCTCATGAGCTCAAAATGCTGACAGTGTGTTTAGGTACATCAGACCATTGTTCTTCAGGAAACATTGGCTAGAAATGCTTCGGTTCACATATATCAGAGTTGGTCAAGATACAAGAAATGCTATAGTTACATAATTCTTAATTCATTGCTACAATATTGGGGCTTCATTGGTTTAATTCTATACTGGAGATCCAAATGTTGTTTTGCAGTCAATATAACTTCTACACCAGCAATGAGTAAATAGCCTCATTGCCTTGGGAAAGGATACAACTAGGAGCAAACCTTATACAGAACCAGAGTAGTAACCCTTGAGGCAGTTAGATGTTTGATTAAGCATCCTTCTGGGCACTCCTGCAGCAAAGCTGGGGGAAAATCAGCTTTCCGCTCATTTGTGAAGCCCCGCCTCCCCTTTCAGTGAAGCCAAGAAGAGGACTCTGTCTGGCTGACCCAAGATCTCCATATGCTTCTGCAGCAGTTTGTGCCCTGGAGAGGTCACTTCTCCCAAGGCTGACTCAGCTGCAGGCACTGTCCCATGAGACACAATCAGTTTGTGTACCAAAATAAAGTACTACAGTCTCAAAATAAATATGTCTCTCGTGAAGTCTACATTAGGCAATAATACAACACAACAAAAAGCAAAAATATATAGTAAACATGAAAAGGGAAAATATTTTAACTTTTTATTTAATATTATGATCACACATTAACAAAATATCATATATTATATATATTATATTTTGTTTACACCTATTT
>JABJVR010006372.1:0-12527 GCA_025773905.1 Chitala chitala
TTGGCTGATTCTGAGGACTCTCCCTCATATGAGCATTAAACATTTTCTTGCTTGAACCATCTCCATTGGTGTCCTGACAGTTATTTAAGATAGGAAAATTTTCCTAACAACGACCCACAAACCAAAAATATATAAACAATACTTAAAGTTGTTTGTATCGCATTAAATTACATAATTATAAATATTTGTGTTATTTAGTATTTGCATGCTATATGTTTTAATGTAAAAAATATACAGTATTTTTGAAACAGTGTTAAGTTTACTCAACTTGTTTAAAACAGATAGACTTACCCAGGACCACCCAGGGGAACACTGGGTAAACTGTGCCAGGTTTTGGGTCAGCGTCTGGAGTAGAGGGGATGGGGACCTTTGGAGATCATCTTGTCATCCCAGGCATAAGAAACACACATGACGGGCTTCTCCTTACCTACCTAATATGTGTCTCTCACCATATACACATCACAAAACCTGCAATTTCTCTCTCTTTCCTTCTTTTTATGCTAGCATACTGACACTTTAAAACATATTGAATGTATTTTACATGCGATTTTCTGAATTTTATGTTAAATGACTTTTTAAATAATCCTTAAAACTGTGTACTGTACATGTACATTAGTATGAACAGTAGTAACTTTGTATATATAGGGGCATCATTTAAATTGTTTGTATATTATATTTAAATGAAATAAAACAATTTCACATAGAAACTACAGTATAGAACAGTACTGGTTATCTAGAATTGGGTAATAAATAGACTTTATGTTATTGGTCACCGTAGCAGACAGTTTTGGGTTATAACAAGGGTCACATTGGTGGGGAAACCCCGCATCTTACCCTCGTGGATGTGAAGGAGTAACTGTACTGTGAACGTCAGTAATGCTGTTATCAGTCCATAAATTATTTGCCCCACTAGGGGGCAGTGTAGTCCAAGTACCTGAAAATGTGGTTACCACTTCAATTCATTATTGTGTTATTGTAACATCCTACCACCACTCATGACCCACATACACACACCTGCATGCACGCCTACATAAACACACAAGTAAACACGCACACATGCAGACACGCACTTTATTTCACAATGAGGACCAGGCTGTTTGAAGGTCGTTGTTGCAATCTGATTGTGAAACCGCTGAGTGAACTTCCCATAGCGTTGTTGGTATAAATGCTGTTGGCTGGAGTTTTCGTTTGACATTCACACCAGTACAGAGTGGCCTGAAAGTACCGTCTGTAACAGCTGATGTCCTGGATTATTCACATCAGTTTCGTGGAATACATATATAATAAACAATCAGACATACATAGGCTGAAACCTATGCAAACCAACAAAGTAGATTAGATAATGTCAGGCACGACTTCAGATAAAATTAGAAGACAAGAGCGTATGTTTTCCCTTTGTTACCTGGAAACCGTTAAATCATGTGTCTGCCTTAAAAAGGCAATTACAGAACACTTAAAATATGTCCAATTTACATATTCGAAACTCATTTTTAAATAATTATTCATGCCTTTAAGGTTTATTGTCAGTTAGTAAAGTCTTGTAGTTTCTGTATAATCGTTGAAGGGATGCCGCAGTATAATTTCTGAAGTTCCAAGTAACGCGAGTGGAGTTATTGGTTCTGCTGAAAGAAGATCCCTTTTTTTTCTCTGTAGACATAAAGGTAAAAAAAAAAAAAAAAAAAAATTCAGAAGCTCCTTCTGACACATTCAGATGTCACATAACAGACGTCGTCTGCGTGCTCATAAATACTCTTTCCGCATTAGCTCATTCTTAGGCAACTCTGTAAAAAGGGTTAGTACAAGAGACTCATTGTAACTTTTTATGGATCGTTTGTGAATGTTTATGTACTTGTCATGAAGGTGATGATGTGTTGCAAATGTTGTTATGCAACTCGTATAAAGCTCTGATTGTGTAGATCAGTTTGTCAGCAGTTTGGCTCACTGTCTTTCACTTGTCTGTCGCCTTCAGTGTTTAGAATTGGCTACGCTAACATTCCCCTTAGATAAACACTCAATCACTATTATTTTTTTCCTAAATTTCTTTGACTGTGTGAAGCCTGGTTAGTTTTTCAAACTATGATGTGCCATTAACTTAGTCTGTTTTTTTACGTTAAATACGTTCCCGTGTGGCATAATTAATAAAAAAAAAATCATTTTATTTTGTATGAGAGATGTCATGGACTGTATCGATTCCTTTAAAACGGGATTTTCGCTCTCAGTTCTCAAAGAGTTTTATAAACATGACGGTTTCCACATCAGTCTCCTGTAATTATTAATTAACTCCATTATATTTCCGATAAACAATATATTTAAAAGTATGCTGTAAATGCAGGAATGAAAATGGACCATTTTGAAGGGTAACCATTAGTACATCCACACCTATACATTACACTGGTACATCTACAATGTAAAATTCTGTATAATGTATAAATATGTATTTTGTATATTGCATCAAGATGTATTATCCCAGGCATATTTCAGGAACTGTGCATATGTCTGGGCCGCTTTCTAAGTGCTCTCCCGGACTTACAACATTTTTGCTTAAGTGGACATTTTTACAAAAATTAGAAGATTTGAATGAATACAGAGTGAAAACACACTGACATGTATCAAACCAAGACATTCTCCCCCTTCATCATGCCTCGTTCTTTAAACCTCAGACATTCATTGCAAACATTCTTTTAGCGTGCCTTTTCATTTTAACATAACAGTTTTTCAAAGACAATTGACTGGTTTCATGCTCTTAAATCAATTTAAAACATTCCTAAGATTTTTATTAAACCTAAAGGTGCCAGTAGTAATGTTTCCAGTTTTCTGTTCTGTGCTTATATCAATATGCTGACATACACACACACACACACAGCTTTCTTTTCACTAGGAAATTCTACAGATTCTTTGTATATTTAAAGTGAAAAAGACTCCAGAAATATATTCTTGGGCCCCGTGGCTTTTATGATTTACTGTTGTATTGTGAATGCTGGGAAAATCATGAAAGTTGGCCAGTAGTTACACACCATATTAAATTACAGAGGAGAGGCTAAGTGCTATCATACCAAAATAAATAGCAACACAATAATTATAACTTTGTAAAGTCCAGCTATTCCCAACTAGCATTTTTTGTGGATGTTATACTATACAGAGGCCATACAGACCTAAAATAAGAAACAAAGGGTTTAATCTTTGAAATCTTTTAATTTTGAAGGAAAAAGACTCAAAGAACGAAATCTACAATAGTTAATGCCTCTCACATATTGCTGAAGTATAGCTACTGCTCTGAAGAACAGCCACGCACAACCGTAATGTTGTCTCAGTTAGGGGAACATAATTGCACAGAATGTTTTTGGGAACGTGCAGAGTGAATCAATAATTTCACAGCTATATTGCAGACTCACTGTTGGTGAAAACAAACACTGAGTGTGACTGTCAGTATTATTCAAGGTAAACATGTTTTTTTCATCTTGCCTTTTGGGTTGTATGGGGTGTTTTTTTCCCTTCAGTATGGATATTTTGGTCTTGTCTAGACTGAAACGAGCTCGTCCGCCACCACGCGGGCATCCAGGGGTGAAGTTTGGTGCCAGAGTGAAAGTGTAACCAATGCAGTCCCGCTCCCCTCCACCTCCCCCCAGCATTTGTGACAGCAGAGGAGTGAGTCAGCTTAGCCAAGGAGGTTATGGCTTTGAATACTGTCAGGTAGATCCAAATACATGCTTGGTTAAATGCCTTAGATCTGAATTTTACAAATCAGCTGCACAGTGATGTTTCATAAACAAGCCATTCTGTTCCGCTATCAGAATGTGTTATTTTTTTCTATTAAACGTTTATTTGAACCTGGATTTGCTAACATGCAACATGCTGACTTGATGTCTGCAGTTGAATGTTGAACAAACACCCACTTGCTTTTCTCAGTACGGTTAGAGCTTAGTTCTTCTGTATAGCTTCCAGTCTTATACAAAATCCTTTTAAAACATACACTGAAGTCATTTAAAATAAAGTGAGCTTACAAATATCTCTAACATCAAGTTGGTTAAGATGAATAGCAGACTGCTTCCCTAGAGATGATATATCCTGCTTTTAAAGTGAAAATCACTAATCAACAGTACAAAATCATCCGGAGGGAAAGGTATGTCTTTGTGTTATTCTTTAGAGCCGGAGCATAAGTCTACTGCCATATGAAATTTTGTATTACATCATTTATTGAGCCTGGTTCCCTCATGGAAAAATCTGTTGTGCATTACGAAGCACCAAATTAGCTGAAGAAAACAGGGTAACACGCACCAAATTATATTCGTGATATTTTCCATTTATTGTACCAAAGTGTACTTTAGGAGTCAAAACATAATTGTGATCTGTGGCTAAGAATTGTCTGCTATGCTGTTTCATTTAATTTTTCAAATTACCTTTTGGAAGCGAGCAATCTGATAAAGTGAGAGACGTTCCAGGCAAATTAAAACGTCCCTATCCAACAGACAGTGCTGATTTATTTTTAGTGGCATTCAGTTTTGGGAGGGAAATAAAACACGCTATAAATGACAATCTGTTTAAATATAATACGCAGTTATGCTTCAAATTACACAAAATACTAAAGAAAATGTTTTAAAGATGGCCTAATGGGACAAACTTGTTCTGTTTGTCAGAACGACCAAACGGAGTGATCAGTAACACAAGTGTTTTCTGACAGCTTCCAGAATGTTCTGTCAAGGTTGGCCTCGGAGAACCATCATCGCAAAAGGTCAAGGAGATCAGTGGCACTCAGCATTGTAGTTCCAGCTTCAGAACCTCCTCCCAGTGGCGTAACTAGGGTTGGTGTGACGCAGTGCGATCTACACCCCCCTAATGACAACTTCCTAATACCTTCCTTCCGCCCTTGTGTGATAACGGCTCACTTCTCTGCCACTTCATCAACACACATCGTAGAAAAGCCCAAAACACTTACAATGATCATTCAGTGTTTGTGAACACCTGTGAACTGGATTAACTCCTGAAAACATTTTTGAGAGACAAAAATAAAGATCTTAGTTGCTTACGTTCCAAAATTTGACTGCAGAGTTGAATTTTGTATGCACAGAGACATCCTATATCTTAAAGGTCTACAAAATATATATTTTCCAATTTGCTCTACAGTGGAGCTCCACGGTCCTTTTTTTTTTTTTTGTCGGGCGTGTTTTTGAACCAGTTACTTCTGAAGTCCTGGAAAGAGGAGCTGGAGGTACTTGCAGCAGCCCCATTACTCAGCCACGGGAGGTGACCCCATAATAACCACTTCATCATCTCGTTCCCTCTGAACGTCTCTCTCAGGCCCAGACCTGCCTTTCCCATAATTATGGAGATTAAGAGCAGGCAAATCATGTGCTGATTTATTATGCCTGAATACTTTATCATGATCCGTAAGGCATTAAAGTGCATTATACATTAGTACAGCATCGTTTTTGCCATGTCTCTGCATTAGGATGAAATGATTAGCTATGAGGAGGTCTTAGGGAGAGGACAGATTACCTTAAATGATGTTCTGAGTGCTGTGGACACATTTATCAAGGGTGGGAATGGCGGCATCCAGCTTCTGCCACATCCGCGATGCTGTGTGTCTAGTTTGTTTTGGATACAGCCAGGGGTCTTTCGCACACACGATGTTAGCAGCAGGGTCTGAAACCACACGATGAGCTCAGCTCACAGATATGCATAGCTTGCACAGTTAAGTTTTTGGAGATATATTGCGACTTTTAAAAATGTGATCAGTTAAAAAACTGTTCGCTGTGATGTGTGAATCCATGTTACCAGCTGCTGTGTGTAAGAGGGGCTCACCTGTGGGACAGTGTGTGTAAGAGGGGCTCACCTGTGGGACACGGTGTGTAAGAGGGGCTCACCTGTGGGACACTGTGTGTAAGAGGGGCTCACCTGTGGGACAGTGTGTGTAAGAGGGGCTCACCTGTGGGACACTGTGTGTAAGAGGGGCTCACCTGTGGGACACTGTGTGTAAGAGGGGCTCACCTGTGGGACACTGTGCTCTGTGTTCTTCTAAATTCTTGCTGAATTAATACCATGTTAAACATAGTTAATTGGGATGCAGTGGTATCATGACCACAAAAGTAAGAAAATGTGTTTTGTCCCCTTATGTCATGTCCAGCACCTGTAGCGGCCACTAGGTGCTACTGTTTCATCCTTTTTCCTTCTACATATGTACATTCCTTTCCACTTGAGGCTTCTCAGTTAATTGCACCATCAGTATCACCTGTGTCCAATCATCTACTCCTCTCTATGTATACCCTTTCCTGTGTTTAGCTACATAAAGTTGCTAATAGCTAAGAATCTACAATAAAACAATTTCAGTTTTAGCCATGCATGCAAAACTGCTGTCTTAATGCGAGTCACAAAAAATTATCTGTAGTGTTTCTAACTGAAAAGTTAATTTTCAAAACATTTTCCAAAATCTTGAATGCCACATGACAACATCACTGGTGTCCAGATGAGCAGGCTGTGTATTTACACACACCCTTGTGGATAAACAGGTGGAGACAGACGCTGAAATCCTGCCTACAGCTTTTAATGACTAGCATTACACCCTGTGGCCAGTTTGTGATGGTGGCAGCGACTGTGGACTGTCTGGTTTGTTCTGTCTGCTCAGTTTCCCCTCCAGCTAGTTCCAAACTGCCCAGTTTGGTCTCGCTGGTTATCATTTCCTAGCGGAGAGTGGGTGGGGGATCAGGTCTTTGTGGGCCACAGAGTCCAGCAAAGAAGCTTCTCAGGACTCAGGAAGGACCCTTGGTATCCTGGTGTTTTGCCTGTGGAGCTAAGGACGTTTCCTGCTCTGTTAGCATTTACCAACAGGTGCAGATGAGACCATAGGGCAGGTGTGGGCAAGTTACACCCCACGTCCCTTAGATTTGTGTAAGACCAGGGCCAAAGCACAGCCATAATGCATCAGGTTTTATATGAAAGAGCGGGGAGAGCATGCTAAAGGAGCTCAATTCATTTGTGTTTTTAAAAGGTTGTACTGATTCGGGGTTATTACTGAAACCTGTTTTCCTCACGACACCAGCTTGCAAAGTGAGAAGCTTCAGCTGAACATGACACCAACAGCTGCATGTCTGTGACTCCCGATTGTGTGAAACACATCTGCCCAACAATCAAAAGAGGAGAGCTAACACAGGGTACGCTGAGGCCATAGTGATGGTCCTCTCTATATGGTGTTCTTTATGGGGGGGTTAACTGTCTTTTGTATGCTGATTAAGATTAAATAGTATATGAGAAGTCCGGGAATAGTCACAAATTCAGGAAAACTATTTTAAGATTTGAAGACACCTTGTTTTTTTGTTTCTATAGAATGTATAGAATTAAATTTTGGCATGGATGTTATAAAAGTATTTATGAGTTATATGGTTGAAACTGAGATGTTTAGACAAAAAATAAAGATATAGCAGTACTTAAACATCATATGCAACCACCCCAATTTATGCACATTTAAAAAAATATAGTAGGTCATTGCAATTTCAGATATTTTTTGTAATTTTTTGTCTTGAGTTTTGTTGTTTTCTTGATTCTTTTCAAATTTTTTATATTACAATAATGTCTTTACTTCACATTCATCTTATAACCAATGCACCATCGAATCAGGACTTCACCCATTGTTCCAAATTATGACCTGGACGATGCCTGTTCTTCCGAAGGATTTTTGTTTTAATCCCCAGATGTCTATAAAGATTCTCAGTCGTCCAGGTGAGGTTATCTGGAAGTTTAGTCATGTCAACTGGACTTCTTTCTCCTTTACGCAGAAACGTTTCACTTTTTACCAAAAGGCTTCTTCAGTCTGATGGAAGTGGGGAAGATTCTATCACTGTATACCTGTCAGGGTAGCAGCCACACCCCCTCCCCAGGTTAACAGAACCATGCCAGTTTGAACACACAAAAATAGACACTTTCCTGCTTTATAATGTAAGGGGAATAACTGAAAAACTAAGCAAAAGGCGCTTCCCTTTTTTTCTGTTGGCTCCTCATATACTAAATGAGAAGCTGCTGAGAAGACACCTTCAGCATTCTGGGTGGTAGAAGAGGACAAAGCAAAAGAACAACCAACAGAAAGGAACGGAAACACACCAAGACCCAAACCATCTCCTCTCTTCTTCAATCCACCAGAAGTTTATGAAATTGACTTGATGCATCTACAACACGAAACACAGCAACTAAATTAAAATATGTGCTGGCATTGTTCTTGGCGTACTTCGTTCTCAAGACATTTACATTTAGTTATTTGTGAGGTGATTTACAGTACTGTTAGTGAAAGGGTACGGTGAAAGACAAAATGGAATACTTACTTATTGGCATTGATTCAGGCTGATGACCCCATTTGTATTAATATTTACTTTACTTCAATTTAGTCTTTTCTTATTGTTGAACAGAGTTTGATAAATCATGGTAAAGTAATGTGTAATGTGGACTTTAACATTACCCGGCAGACCCATCTGTTTGTGATTTGTGTGTGTTACAGCAGAGGCAGAAAAACCATGTGCAGAATTAACTCTTGCTTCCGGTGCTCACGTTTCCATGTGGGGATATTTGATGAGAGCACGGGGAAGCTGTGTTTTTCAATACTCTTCAAGATGTGGGTTTGCAAGACAGCACAAGGCATGTGATGTCACGGGGCCAGGGCTCGTGCACGCAGGGCCTTCTGGGAGAGGAAGTGAGATTGCATTTTCTGTGTTGAACGGCTTGACCTGTGGTAACTAACCGCAGTGACCCCCGTGTTCAAGACCTGACTGGAGCAAAACACACAAGTGTGTGAGGTTGTCTTAACCCGAGACACCTAACTTGAGCTGTTACTGGGTCAGTGTGCTCTGTCAGATGTGAAGCTGGGTCACACTAGTCACTCTGGGGAGTAGGACCGACACGATCAGAATGACAGATGCGAAACAGTAATCGTCCCACTGTGCTGCTAACTTAAATCTCTTTCATCGTAGCACAAAGGAGGATGTACTGAGTTCTTTTACATGTAATAAACTCTGTAACTAAAGCTCACAGATTTGCACCGAAACTACAAAAGCACACACTGAAGAGGGTGCACAGTCCTACACAAACCTCCCAGCTCATGGGGAACTTTCCCAGAATGTTCTGGATGTTCTGCGAACATTGCTGAATGTTCTGGGAATGTTCCCTATTTGCTTTACTGTTGGTAAACGTTGAATGCAGTTTTTTGTCCTCTTCCAGGTGAGCTGTTTAGCTGAAGAAGTCACAGTTTTAAAAAGATGGTTTTCGCAGCTCAGTTTACGGTGTAGATTTGAAAGTACTTTGGCATGGGTCTGCTGGGGGAGAATTAAAATTTGCCATGGTAACCGTGATGGCTACTGCTAAAAGGTTAACCTGCTGTTTCGGGTGCCCACTTTGACTATTGCTGTTTACGTGTCAATTCACTTTTCATGGTGCACCCAAGGTCACATATTGGAATGAGAACTAATCTAATTGGCGTATCATCTATGGGCATCTGACTGGCCCAGCTGACTGATTTAAACACACGTAAGAACAAGAAGAGTAATAAAATAATGAAATGAGAGGACTATAAAACACAACACTCTCAATTTAATTATTAACTTCTGTTTCAGATTAAGGCTCTGCGAAGACATGCTCCAACTGAGCCAGATGTGTCCAAATTATATTAATAACAAGAAAAGCGAAATTACTGCAAGGCCAAGCAGTTTTGGAGGGCTGTATGTCCACCCCTGCAGAAGAGAAATCTTGATTGTTTGTCATTTAAGTGCACCACCAACTTTTGAATGGAGACAGCAGGGATAGGCCAATCCTTGGCATGCCTCAGATACACTGTGAGGCATGGACAGTGCACTGGTAGTCTGAGATGTGTAGACAGGAAAATGCAAATACTGTATCTATTGTTCAGCAGGTCTCACTTAATCGGTTGTAAGAGTTGGCATTAATTTTCCATTCAGATTGAAAAGAACAAACATTCTAATTGAATTTCCTTTATTCCATCCAATTCATTTTATGTTTATGCAGCACCTTTCAAAGCAGAGTTACCACAAGGTGCTTAACAGGACAGGGCATACAAAACCATACATAGGTAAGGTTATAGTTAAAGTTAAAGCCACGAGATAACAGAGGAGAAGAACCAAAATCTCTTCAGTGTGTAGAAATAAACCTCTAGAGGTGGAACATTGACTGGCTGCCCAATTTCCATGGGAATGCTAACATTATAAAGAAGCAGAGTGAAGGCCGCATCTGTGATTTTACAGTTGGGTCCACAGCTATTAAGCAGCATTATGAACAGGTAATTAGCAGCTACCAACATAAATGTACATTTGGACTGCTAATTGTGCTCAGTCATCTTGCATCTTGGTCACTCTAATCTTATGATGGCTTGGTTGCCGTAGCGATGTGTTCTCCTCCCAAAATTAAAAAAAAGTCACAACATCCTTTCACTGCTACTTTGTGACACACACAACAGGGCCTTTCTCATGCTGAGTCACAGCACGGAGAACACACTGACCTAACAATGATGCTGAATTTTGGTAGTTCCCCTTAAATATGTCAAATTAGTAGCATTACAAATGGAGCCTGTTGACTGTGTAATTTAACTTTTTGCGTAGCCAAGGACTGGCCACAAATGCTGTGAGAGAATGAAGGAAATTATATTTGAAGTTAGGCAGAAATTATACAACTGTGACATGTGCAGAGTGCCGTTTAAGTTGGGAGCACAAAATTATATGTTAAATGACTCCACATCCTGAGCATTTTATGCTGGGGTCAGTCAGTACTGCAGTGAACAGAGGTACCCCCGCAGGCTGAGTGTCTGTGTGGAAGGACCGAGATGGACACCTTTTCATGCACCTCTCGAAAAGGCTGCCATTTTCACAGTGTATGCAGCAGAACTCAAAACTGCAATGCTGTGAATGTGCTGTGATCTGTGGAAAAGACTTAGAGCAGAGGATAATGGCAGCCTTGATGACCAGCAAGAGGTCATTTAAGAACACAAAGGTCTTTAGTACAGCAGCTACAAGGCGATTATGCAAGTCATTTGGTGTTTTGAGCCATACATAAGTGAAACTGACATATGACACGTTCGAACGATAGAAACACAAAAGGTCTTCAACCTCCTACAAGTGCAAACTCTCCAACCAATAAATATGGTTTTAGTTAGAAAAGGCACAAATTTCTCCCAGTGAAAGGTCTTAATTTTGGACAAGGATATTAGAAGTGCTTGTCAAAGGTAAATGTCTCCTAAACTATTCAAACAGATCCTCATTCTTCAATATTGTGTTTCACACCACAAGGGAGACAACACACCTGGTTTGCTGAAAACAAAGCAGTGTCCACAGATGTGAGCCATTCACATCAGTTATGATATTGAACTTGTCAACTGTTTACATTAAGTTGATCTAGAATCTCAAATCTAGGACTTGAAAAGAAATAGCACTGGAGTAATTACAATGTACACTTTGCTACATGTAAGCGTGCTTTGTAGTTCATAGCCTTACAGGGGTGCTGGACTAATCATAATGTACACTGCACTACATGAAGTGTGCTCTGTAGTTCACAGGGTGCAGAATGAAATGTTACTCTTTTATAGTTTAATCATTCAGGCTTTGTGTCATTGTTTGAAGATGTGCAGCTACCAGTCATGCTTGGTGTCCAGACTAAGCTGTAGGTGACTGTAATGCCCTAGAGAGGTGCAGTTCTGAGCTGAATGACCTTTCTTTAATTGGCTGATCTAAACTGTAGGATGTGCTTGTATATAGAGCACTGCTTCCACTGCAGAACCACAGTTAATAATGCGAGCAGCCCTGTGGAAAGTGCCCAGGAGGTGCTCCTTTGTGATGAGACCCACGCTCCGAGACCCACGCTCATACACAAGCACACACACTACGTCAAATTCATATGTCACTGAGCTGCAGTCTGGGCTGTTAACGCTGCCAGTCCGTTTTATTGTCTGATTGAGTCATACGTTAAATGGGACGTCTGACATTCTAAACGTGTCAGAGCTCCCCGTAAAGGCCTGTGCCTCTGGTTTTACTGGACTTTTTTATGGAAGATATTCAGACATGTGACATAAGCTACGGAAATTGCTTGGGGCCGCAGAAGTGACTAAAATGCCCTTTTGTCACTGCTGAGAGCACAAGTGTCCCGTCTCAGTACTGACCCCAGGGAGAATGTGGTCAGCGTCGATCATCAACACAAAAAAACAATATATTGTTCATCTTGATCATCATAAAAAAATTGCATGCATGCAAAATGAAACATTTTGCTGTATGACTTCCTGTTGTATTTAACGTTTTGACTGCCATGTGATGCTTGCCGCCCCATCCAAGGTGTCCCTTGTCTTGTGCCCTTGGTGACCTCGGACAGGCTTCCGGCACCCTATGACCCTGTAAAGGAGAAGTGCTTTGGAAAATTGATGGATGGATGGATGGATTGATGGACTGATGGCTGTTTTGTACATTAACTCATATCTTTGTTTGTATTACTTGCTAACCCTTCTCTAAACTCTCTCCTCCTGCATGTGGTTACCCGGTGCCCGCCTGGGCACCATC
>JABJVR010006374.1:0-12526 GCA_025773905.1 Chitala chitala
AAGAGGAGAAAGATTTGGTCTCACCTTTAAGCTTAACCCGCAAAGTTGCGGGATAAATCAGGAAGCTGTCAATCCCCCTCTGACGAAGACGGGCTCTGACACCTTTGAAGACGCTCCTCCATCGGGCAGTACCTGCGCTGTAGTCCGCGTAGAATTCCAGGCGTGTGCCGTCTGGGAGAGATGGTTTAGCCTTCCTGGCACCTGGGAGAATTGCCTGGCGGTCCGGATAGCGGAGAAGTCGGATAATCATCGTGTTGGTGTTGGAGGACTTTGGGGAGTAGACCCGGTGCACCCTGTCAATCTCCAGCGGGAGCGAGGCAGACCTTCCCAGCTCCGGGATTCCATTTAGGTAACATGGACCGCAGGAATCCACTAGCGTCATTACCTTCGATTCCAGGAGGCAAGTTAACTATTCTGATATTGTTTCGTCTTCCTCTATCCTCTAACTCGTTGATCTTTAGTTGAAGGTGGTCTATTTCAGCCATGCAATTGTTGGTATCTTTCTTAGCCTGACGAACTGACCCTTGGAGGCTGTCAACTTTAGCAGACAGCGCATCAACCTTCTTTGCCTGAGCATTCAGGTTGTCTTGAAGGGAGTGTAGCAAGCTTCCATTTTCTGAAACACAAGCTCCGAGGGGAGACAGCGCTTTTTCCAAAGTTTCAGTTAGCATTTCTCTCACCACGTCGTGCAGAGTGGCTCTTTCGGCTTCCACCGTTTACTTGATTAGCAAAGCTACATCGTCGTGCAGTGTGCTAACTCTGAACCGTTTATTAATAATATCTTGATGCTTTTGCGGTGAGTTGGCTGGGTTTTTGTTTGGCATTGTTCTAGAAAGCTTTACAATTTGTGCTGATGGCAAAATCCGGGCTTGAAGCAAAGAATATGTCAAAAAAAAAGGGAGATATCTGGCAGGAGCTCAGTGTGACCCGACCATTTCACAGCGTGCCTCACCGGAAGTCCCGCGAAGTTTTATTTTCAGGAAGCAACAAAAACAGGTAGGGCTCAAGTCAGTAATTGTGGTCCAAGAATCAGGCAAGGGTCTGGGTTCCAGAGGGGTCTGTCCGCAACGTAGACTTTGGGAGGAGAAGACAAGGGGGATGATCAGGTACCAGGAATCAGGAGACAGAAGAGGGGAGAAAGCACAAGACAGGACAGTCAGTTGCTTGGTATATCGCATGAGGCTCAATACTTCGCAAAGTGCAGTTCCTTGCAGCAGCCTTTTGAGCTTGGGATGAAAACGAACCATGGCTGATGACAGCTAATAGCTGGGCGTGATACTAAATTCTTCTCCCAGTTTACTCAGGCAGCACCTTATGGTAAGAAGTAGACCCCCCAGTGCCTTTAAGGGACTTTCCTCAAGGGTGAGCCCTCCAGCCACATCCCTTCTGGCCTTACAACTGCCAAAGTACTTCACCACTGACTTGCCAAGGTTCAGTGCATATGTTGAGGCTACTGCAAATGCTTGAACCAAGTCCAAGGCATGGCCAAGTGGCCGGTCCAAGCACAAAAACAACATGGTGTCATTTGCGCACTGGGCCAGTTTCACCACTTTACCATGATTCCTCGGCAAGAGCAAGCCATCTATTTCAGGATGGACCCTAATGGCATCCACCATCAGTTCTATATAGAGCACATAGAGAAGCGGGGAAAGAAGGCACCCATGTCACTCCACTAATGTGGGGCACAACCTCGCTAAGGAGCTGATGATAGAAACATTGCTTCTGACCTCTGTCTACATGGTCAGGGGCTTCCAGTTGGCCAAGTCAGTGCAGTCACCCTTCTTGTACAACAAACAGAGCACACCAACCCTCCTAGACGCTGCACGTCCTCAGCTATTTTTTGTATCTCCAGTCCTAGCGGGTCCCAGAATGTGGAGAACAACTCCATGAGGAGTCCGTTGAGGCGGTGGAACTTGTGATGGGTCATCTTACCATGTACCTCAGTCAGGTCAGCCAGAGTAAAGGAGGCCTCCAAACTGTCCCAACTGTCACCTGGAAGACTAGGTTCAATGACAGATAAAATCCACTCCCCTATGTCAAAGTCTACCCATGTCCTTCTAAAAAAATTAGAATAAAATTTTCTGACAACCTCCAGTATCGGATCCATATCCAAGAAGGCCTTGCCCTCAGGATCTCTTCCTTTAGGTCTTTCTGACCCGATGGAAGGAGAGGCCAGTGCACTTCTCGTTCTCATTGGCAAAGTGTACCTGGATTTGAAGGTAATTCTGTTTCGTCCACAAAGATAAATGGAGCAGTACTGGTTGAGTACACATCTCATGGGTGTTGGAGGTTTTCATGGGGTTTTCATGTCCTTTAGTACTACACAAGTTCAAGATCACTTTCCTTTTTAAAACTTGTTTTTAGCCATTTGAAGTATTTAAGGGTCACTTTTAATTATTTATTATCATCAGGCACAGTCACACTAATCTTTTAACATCTTAAAGGTCAATGTGGCCTATTGAGAAGGATTTTAAAACTATTGTTTCAAAAATCAATATATTCTATTTCATTGTATTATAGTATTTTGTGTGTTAAATTATTGACATGTGCTTCTATTGTATTGTATTATTTGTGTATTTATAATTGTTTGTATTTTATTTATCGTTGTATTTTAATTATTGTAAATAAAAAATTCTTTGTTTAAAATATCTGCATCATCTGGATGATGAAAGACGAATACCCATCTGTAGAGAAACAAGGAAAAAGCAAAATATTGCATTATGGGACCTGAAATGTGACGGTGAACTGATGATCTTTCACAGTGCAGCAGCTGCATGTTGTAATGTAAGAAGCTAAGCTTGTGCACTGGGACTCGTGTGTTTAGCTCACCGGGCTAATAGTTTTTCGTGAAAGGCCTGTGTCCAAACTATCCATTATACTGGTCTGAGCCGAAAGAGAAACTAACATCTTCGTGTTTGCCTTAGTAAAAGAAGTGTTACCAACTGACTGGGCACACAGAAGTGACTGCTATATTGCTCACTGCATCTCAGTCCGTAATGGTCTGAAATTTCTTGGGTATACAATAATTTAATTAAGAAAATGTTATTATTATCCCGCGGGCGGAGTAACTAGTGATTTTGCAATACAGTACTACCGTACATCATATTGGTATTTCCCAATACTTCCTGCCTCTTTGCCGTTTCCCAGGCGTTTCCCACTGTTTGCGTGGACTACATTTCGTAATTGGGTGAGTTTGTTTTTATTGCTACTATTGTCAAATAGGGATTTTATTCTTTTGTTGTTGTTCTTATAAATGCGTTTTTTTTTTTTTGTGAGGTCGTTTCTCCATTTTTGAGATCACTGCAGACTGTTAGCGGGACAACACGATTCGGTGACATTCCTTTTTTCTCCATTCTTATGTTATTGTACGTAAATTGTTTACCACAGTTTGTAACGACAGTAACGGAAGTCGTTATTGTTTATTTTTGCTGGCTTCTCGATACTTGAAAAAAAATCTTCAGTGTTGTTACAAGCAGAAAAGACGTCATATGACCCTTTGATAAGGGAGTGGACCAAATTGTCATCCAGTGAAATAAATGTAGTTTAACACGTACAATTCATTGTTCTCTTTGTCTTGAGAAATAAATTTACATGATCGGATGTTGCGTTTCTTCGTGACAGCACATCATATCATGATTTAACAAACCCGAAAATAAATCATGCTCAGCGCACAAATATGTAAATTGTACACTACTTTCTGTCCGGTTTAGCGGAATTAGGAAAGTATTTGATTAATATCGGATTAGCTAAGGAATTTAGCTATCAATCACTAGTTTTAAATGCCTTTCAGTGTGACACGACTGGTAACTTAGTTACCACCTTTTCAGAACTCTTCCTCAGAGAAAGAATTAAACAACGAATGCACAACGACTTGGCTTCTAGTTAAAGCAAACCGTGAATTTATTGTTTATCATCGTGTTATTCGTACCGGACTAAACTTGGGTATGATTAACTTTTCACCAAAATCAACACACAATTCTGGTTGTACAGGATGGAAATTTCTTTACCCAAATAACGTGGATATAATTTTACTTAATGTTGTTTATTGATGAATGTGAGAATATTTAACGGAATTTATTTTGATTTTCCTTTTAAGTATACATATTTGTACAGTGTGTCATAATAATTAGCGTAATAAAGTTGCTAAAATAAAGTTTCAGGGCTGGCATTGTTATGCTATTCTAGAGATGCCAGATCGAGTATCGTTTTCCTGAAACTGGGCGCAGGACCGTAATCTCTGACGTTGTTTTACTGTCTTCCTGCTTGAGAGTGGCCTCACTGGCTGTGTCTGCATCGGGCCACTAAACCTCTGGCTTAGAACATAGCAGCCGCTGTCAAAGTTTGGGCGCCCGCGCGAACACAAACACACAGGTAAAGTAATCTCGAGTGCGTCAGTGAAAAGTTGTGTTCATGGGCTACTAGGGCGCTTGCATATTCGGTAAACGAAACCAAGGAAGAAATGTCACCTCCTGTGGGAAATTTTTGAAAAGCAAAGTCGGTTGCATTAAATGCTGCGGAACAAACACTGTCTTTGATTTATTTTATTTTTTCGATTTACAGCTAATGGGATGGGTAGTAAGCTACCACATTTTCTTACTTATTTCCGCGTTGTGCGGGAAAAAAAAATAAATAGAAATGCAAGTAAGGCGTGACTTATGGGTTCAGTCTTATACGGAGTAAATGGTTATTTCGCAAGTACCAATTTGTATAGGTCAGTGGATACGATATGTATTTTGTTGTCGGAGCGAAGGAACTTGGTTAAGAAAAACTTCTCTACAAGTTTTGTAAACGTTTAAGTGTTCAGTCTGTGACCCACACATTATTACAAGGTCCGCGCACTTGTTCTTTTGACAATATTAGAAGTGGAGGATTTGTGTTACTTTCAAAGCGTGTGCTCGGACTATCAACTGCTATTTGCTCATAATTTATTTACTCTGGGAAGAGACACTCCCTGTTCGTGGAAAACGAGTAACTGCATTCTTTCCCGACAAAGCAAAGGATGCTCGCGCCTCCTTGATACCGAATATATTGTTTCTTCTTTACGTCACTTATTGCCTTGTTTGTATTTTCTTATTGTTCTTATTGGAATCATGTTACTACTATGGAAAAAACAGAATATGTATGTCCAGGTGCGCAATCTATGGCAGAGACAGATTTACCAAACTGCTTTTGTTTCATAACCAGTATGGACAGTTTCAAGGGCACAGGAACTTTCATTATAGCTCTTTGGTTTTTGAGGCAAGAGGGACTGTTGCAAAGTTGGAATTGGTGAACAGAACCTCGTATTCACACTGGAGGGCGATTGTGGTACTGGAATTAAACAGGCTGTCTGTCCTCTGCTCTTAGTACAATTGATCCCTGGATCTTTTCATTCCCACTCAGCAGTCATTTCTGCTTCTGTGGCCCTATTTTGCTTTGCCTCAGTATTAATTTGCCACCCAGTCCTCCCGATACAATGAGGGGGTGATTTGTTTCTGAGAAGATGCTTGCCGGCCACTCCAAAAAAAGTGAAAAAACTACACAAGGCTTTTTTTTTTTAGCTCTTCTCACTTTTTTAGGTAGTGAAGTGTTTCCACTTGCTGACGCACTTCCCCATCCTGTCAGGCCTGATAAGCCTGCCCTGGAACCATACAGGCTGGGGTTAACAGAGGGCAACAGCCCAATCCTTGATGGCGACAGGATTATCTCATATGTTTAGTTTGGCTCTGTGATAGCTTGCTGATCTGTATGTTTCTCACAGAAGTGCCATCACAATGGAAAAAGCAACTGCTCCCCAAGACATGGCCCCACCATACGCAGTCCCACCAGCTAATTATGGTGCTATGCCAGTGGCTCCCCCACCTGTATACCAAGCTGGCCCCTACCCAGCAGGTGAGTTACAAGTTTTCTCTTTGTAGGAAGTCTTATTCACCCCATCTACCTATCGGTACTAATGGATTGCTGAAAAAGGGTGTGGGTTTACTTATTGACTTTGACTGATGTATTTCTGGTGTAAGTACATACAAAAGCAAAAACTGAAGTTGCATCTCTGAGATTGAGTCCACCAGCAATCCTGATTATATCCATAAGTGAACATTCAAGGATTCAACACCATTTATCGTTTGAAACCTAAAAATAATACATCCTTCAACTGGGGTGTTAGTAACGTGAAAGTGAGATGCAATCTAATCATCACTTCCATGTTCAGATGCCGGAATGTACCCATGCCCTGGCCAATATCCTGTTGGCTTACAAGCACCAGCTCCAGTAGGTAAGTGTGAGGCACCCCTCTGATATGTGTGTTACATGATCAGTATTTGACATTTGTTGTGTCTCTGAGCAAGACACTCAAATACTACCTCCCCAGGCACTGCATGTGCCTGCCTATTGCTCCCCCCAGGAGATGGGTTAAATGCAGAGAACCAATATCACTGTAACATGTATGTGAAACGTTGTAAATTGCTTTGGATAAAATTGTCTGTTAAATAAATGTAAATGTATGTTGCATTATCATTCAGGGATAGTACACATGCACACTATGTTATACACATACCTTAAGCTTTCTTATTGCTTTGTGTCGTAGCCTGTTCATTATCCTATTCTGCTGTGTTCCCAGGTATGCCAGTCAGTCATGGCATTACAGTGAAACCCATTTGACAGTCAAAGTCACAAAGCTGAACCTTGGATTGTGACACTAGAGTAGGGTTATTTTGATTAGTCAAAGTCTTTACTCAGATCACGTCAGTAAAGTTTCAGTAATGAAGAAGGAGTTCTACATTATCCATAATAGCCAGATACCATTCTGCATCATAGATGTGAAACATACAGAGAATGTATTTGTTCTCAGCCCTGCAGGTGTGTTGTTAGGCCTTGCTGTAATGCGCTTTTGCTGTTGGTCAACCTGTTTGGCAAGGATGCAGTGAGTGTATATAATGTAAACAAAGCATATGTAAAATATATGTATTACATCATTTCCCTTTGCTCCATCTGCTTCTACTCTTTTTCATAGCCTGTCTGATCCAGTTGGTTGTTCTTGCTCCGTGGGGAGTGTACATTCATGCATACATGAATAGTACATTTAATTACTTTTTTTCTCCTATAATCTGAAGTGGGGGTGGGGGAGGTCTGCTCATAGAATTAGCAGCTAGAAAGGGTAGAGAAACTGACCTCTTGTTACAGTGTAGTCCTGAATTTACAAAAGACCCTCAATGCACAAAGCATGCTTGTTCTGAATGATTACGCAAATGCTGAAGCACATATAAAAATGAAGGGTGTAAAGAATTTACCAAATTTTAAAGTATAATGCAGCTTCCTTTTTGCAATGTTTTATTTATAGTATCCATCTTAATGTTTGTGAGTGGGCTGTTAGGAACAGTAATATGGTCTTAGGACTGCTGTAATGTTATACAGATGGGTGCCAGAATGGTTACAGATGTAAAGTAACTTCCAGGCAGCAGGCAATCCCTTCACATGGTAGTAAAACAGCATTTCCCTTTTCGGTGATTCAATTACTGGCTCTTGTTGTTCTAGGAAGTGTAATTTCTTGGTAGAAATTATACTTTCTAAAACACTGAACATCTATTTGCCCTGTCTTTTAATAGGACAGCTGCAACTGGACAGTAAAGAAAGCTTGGCAACAACTCTTAAACAATACACTTTGTGCCGTTTGCTGCTACAGTGACCCAGGTGGTGTTGGTTGGGCAGGGTCTAACAGATGTGCCGGCGCAGACTCAGTGCCCACGGTGCCAGCAGACAGTCCTAACCACAACAGAGCACACCTCAGGCCTGCTCACCTGGCTCATTTGTGGAGCCCTTGGCATCTTCCTGTAAGTGTCCATGTCTTATTCACGGTGGGGGGGAGTGCATCTTCAGGATGTATTTCTTTTTTTGTTTGCATTCTCATAACTACCTGAAAAAATGATGTCACATATAGTGAGGAAGTGGAAGAAAAGTGTGATTAAATATGGATTTTTTCTGTTCTTTTCAAATGTCACTTGTTTGTCACTTTGGTGATTCCACTGTGGGCTTCTTTACACACTTTTATGTGCGATTGAATGTATGAGCAAAGTGTGAAACACAGGGCTGACATATACAGCATACGACAACAAGAAATGGCGCATCATTATGATCCATGATTATTTTAGCAGGGACTGTACAAATAGCGGTGAGATGAATGAGCTGTGTCTGGATCAGTTGGATGATTAGTCAGGGTTTGTTTTAAGGGATAGAAAGCTGATCCTAGGTCATCTTGCTGGTTTTTCAGGTGTTGGCCCTGTTGCTTCATCCCATTCTGTCTGGATTCCTGCAAGGACGTGGAGCATCGCTGTCCCAACTGCAAAAATCTGATCTACATTTACAAGCGCATGTGAAAGTGTCTTCCAGTTAAACTGAGCTGCCCCCCCACCTGCCAATAGTGGCAGTACCAACAAGGATGTATGCACATCTGCCATCATGCCCTATATGTCAGGGCCATGCAGGAGCAAAAGTGGGAATCTTTCTTGCAGGATAGTGAAATTCCTTAAATATTGATACATTTTTTTTGTAAAAATGTGTGAATGTATTTTTCTCCTATTTTGCCAGAAGTCCATTGTTACCCTTTGTGGATTATTACAGCACTGATCCTTTGTTAATATTGTTTCCAACCTGCATCTAAAATATTCAACAGGAGGTTCACTTGGCACTCCTAGAGGCCTGTACTTTACATGGAATTATTTAGTTAATTCTGTCAAAAGATGTGTCATACATAAGCCTTGCCTGGTAAAGGCCTTGTAATGTTTGTTAATTTTTTTTTTATGATTTCAAAAGTCATGTGGGTTTCTGATCCTGTAATTGTATCTGAACACAGTCCTGTGCCAAAGTGGTGTTTTTGAAATTTGACACTTTTTTTTTATGGTGATGACTCTGAACTGGCAGTCCTTTACACGCATGTAACCCAGTTATCAACTTGTGCAGCAATTACATTTTCAGTTTTTATTTATCCAGATGAGGCTTGCAACCCTTGTGCTTGATTGTCTCAGCAGACATGTTGTGTTCAAAGTCCAAACTAACTTTCTCAGGAGGTTGTAAAAGTGTGACACAACAATAAAAAGCAAGCAGCAAGATCAAAACTCCAATATGTGAAAATATTTCCCAATGGTCTTTAAATTAGTTGTGCAGGAAAGTGTGAGAAGTCTCTGCATACCGGAAAAAGCTCACTGTGCTGGCTTTCCAAGGTTCACTGATTTAGCCCTTTTGCTCGTGGAGATTAAAAAAGAAAACCATATCTTTTGTAAATATTCTGGTTTTGGGGGAGTTCTCACTGACCTCTTTATATCTATTTTAAAATCACTGTTGAGATGGAGTTGTAAGTTTTGAGGCGGGAGCTGTGCTGTTATGGTGATAAGTATGATGAGTTTTTATAAACCTCTAATTGCCACCCCCTTGCCCCAGCGACAAACCTGTTATAATGAAATGCTGCATTTCCTGACTGGGCCGACCACATGTGTGGGGGAGGGGAGGTTTCACAGAAGGAAGTAGGGTTTAGTTTGCTTATATTATTTACTTCATATGCTTCACCTACCAAAGTTCTGGTTTTGCATGTCTTCCTCCTTTACACTTGCATGCAAGTTACAAATTTAACAGTGTAACAGCATTGATATTTAGGATTTACAAAGTTTGGACTACAGAAGAGGAGCTTTTGTTTGTGGTAATGAATGCACGATGGTTTATTCATACTTGCATAAGTCTAGTGCTTTCTTTCTTGAGCTAAAGCCACTGGTATGTGTTCTGGGGTTGTGTGTATAGAACTATGGCAGGGACAACCTCAACACTTCATTTGAAGTCAGTAAAAGTAAGGCTACTGCAATGCTTTCTGCATATGCATCATTTTCAAGAGTCCTGTTCCATTGAGTGGACCTACTCTGACTGTAGGGCAGCTGAGGACCCTGGTCTCAAATATACACTTAATTGTCACAAGTATTGGCACACCCCTCCAAATCATTGGATTCAGGTGTTCCAATCACCTCCATGGCCACAGGTGTATAAAATCAAGCACCTAGGCATCCAGACTGCTTCTACAAACATTTGTGAAAGAATGGGTTGCTCTTAGGAGCCCAGTAAATTCAAGCATGTTACCGTGATAGGTTGTCATCTGTGCAATAAGTCCGTCCGTGAAATTTGCTCACTACTAAATATTCCACGGTCAACTGTTAGTGGTATTATAACAAAGTGGAAGCAACTGATGCACTGTTGTGGTTACATGTTTACTTTAAGGCCTCTCATGGTGAGATAGTGCTCAGTGGGAAGTGTGATGGGTGGGATTATAATGCATGACTAATCTGGGTGATATGTTTTCCTTTGATGGGTCTGGCCATCTTGTTCCATTCCCTCCTGTGCTGTCTTTGTTTCCTTGGGTCATCTCTTCAGCACAAACTGCCCTCTTTTCTTCAGACTTTTGCTGTGGTCATCCTTGGGCTGCTGTGCTAGTTTATTGGAAGGGGCCACTAAAGGCATAATTATTCAGTGTTATGCACTCTAGGCAGAGACATAGAGGGTTGTGTTCAGGGCCACTGTACACAGATGCAAATATGCACACATGCACGAGCGGGCACACGTGCACGAGCAGGCGCACATGTAGGGGTGGGCCTCAGTCACTGCTGCATCATGACATTTCTTGGCACTGATGGAATGTGGAAAAGAGAACATAGCAGTGTGAGTAACTGCACACTGTTTTTATCAGTGGGGGTCACACATATGAGTGTGTGTGTGTTATGGGTTTTGTGCCTGTTTCAGAAAACAACCAAAATGTTCACATCTTGAATCAGCAGGCTGTTTTTAACAGACTGAATCAGCTTGTGGTTTCCATAGTTCTCAATAGGGGGCAATAATGCACTGTTTGTTTCAGATTATGTAGCCTCCAAAATGTTAACAGGAAGTGAAGCTAGTAAATGAACTATAGTATAGTTTTTTTTTTTTTTTTTTTATACTGGTGAAGTTGTGTCACACTTGAAAGACTGAATAAGAACTACATGTATGTATTGCAGCACTAACTGAGCCCTGCCCAAACAGTAAGAGACAACTGGGAAGAGTCAGATAAAGTGATATAGGGCTAGGTGTGCCGTAATGAGAGAGAGAGATAGAGAGAGAGTGAGTGAGTTGGAACAACTGAGGACACTAAAAAGCGTAAGGCAGCTGAGCTGACGTGTGTTCCTCATTTTGTTTTGAGTACAGTCGTAATTCCACATCAGGACAAAAACTGAGCTCTGGATCTGTGATCATGGTGTCTGGTTAATAAATGGTGGAGGTGGCTGTGAGAGAGACTGCAGCTGCTAGGCATATGAAATGGAATCAACGCATTGTCTGTGTGTGTGGCACATGTCCACAACAGGGGTCTTGAGCAGGTGCCCCTAGAGGTGAGAGCCCTGTGGAGTCACTGGGCTGCCTCTAACAGAGCCCTGATTAATGATTTAAGGGGAATATGGCTGCTGTTTGTTGCTTATGGCCTGTAGGTACTTTGTTCTGCAGGAACAATTTCACTCCTTGCCGCTTTCACTCAGTTAACAGTTACCGTTGGATGCGTTTCCTGTAGTTGCTCATGTTGCTAATGCTTATTGCTTAATGCAACACCTTTTGCAATTTTTAATCCAGTTGCATAGTTGGGAAGTAAACTGGTTCAGTTTGGAATAAGTTCATTATTAAGGGGCCTTCACTGGATTTCAAGAAATGGGCCTTCATTGGATTTCAAGGATGTTAGATTACAATTTATAATGCTGCTTTTTCAATTTCCTTGACTACGCAACAATCAAATGGCAAGAGAAAATGCAATTTTGAAAATCCACAGCTCCCACGGCTCCCTTCTATCCACGGCTCCCTTCTATCCACAGCTCCCTTTCACTTGTTTTCCACTTTCTGTTCCTTTTCCCTTTCTCAGCACAGCATATGCCACACACAGTCCAACTCTGGATGTGGGAAAGAGGTTCTGTCTCTGTGTCTCCGTGTATGTGAATGCTGGATAGTTTCAGGGCTTTTCCTGGAGTGGAATAAACTATACTGATTGGTAGAGAGCATGATTGATGGGCCATCATCCAATACTCATTTTTCTTCTTCCCTTGGTTTGGGGGAAAAAAGTAATTACAGTGAAGGAAATAAAATCCTTCAGTAATTCTCTCAAGGGAAATAGAAACCTGGAGGTGTGTAAATGGGATGTAGGGGCAGGGTCTTAGGGGAGCTTTTACGGGACTCAGTCCCCTGTTCTCTGGGACATCCCCCAAGTGGCAGCACTACTGCACACTACTGCAAGGGTGTCTCTGTGTCATTTAGTGCTTGACAAATTCTGCCAGTAGAGGGCAGCAGTGTTGCTCAAAGAAACTAGAATCCTTGAGCAGGTGTCAGGTTGCTGTAAATAAGTAAAAATTTTAATTGGTTTTTCAACATGTGCATGCAGAATAGTGTATGTGCAGTGTACCTTGGAGGAAATGAAATAACAGTTTGTGGGACCAGTGGGGGGGGGGGGGGGGGGGGGGGGGGGGGGGGGGGGGGGGGGGGGGGGGGGGGGGGCGGGGGGGGGGGC
>JABJVR010006375.1:0-44608 GCA_025773905.1 Chitala chitala
CTCTATCTCTCTCTCTCTCTCTCTCTCTCTCTCTCTCTCTCTCTCTCTCTCTCTCTCTCTCTCTCTCTCTCTCTCATACTCACACACACACAGTTGTGTGGTCAGACAAAACACAATGTTAAAAACCACTCACATTAACTGAATGTAATACCAAAATATATTTAAAGATGGACCTTTACATTTGCCACTCTCAACCTCTAGACTTCATAGACTTAAAGTAATTTAATCAACATGGTTATATCTGAAAAAAGACTGTCAACAATAAGTCTTTCTGATCAAATGACTGATCGCATGACTGATCACATGACTTCAATTTTAGGCTACTCAAAAAAACACCTAACCTAAATAGTGAGAAAACAGGAAATGGGTGCAAACAGTTGCTGAGTGAGGGAGAACGGGGGGGTCACACAACAAGTAGAAGTCATGCCTAATCATTACATCTTCTAAAATGTAAATTCTTGCATTTAACTTTGACATTCTCACATTAATGGGAATTCTTTATTGTCTTTTATTTTTTATATAAAAAGAAAATCACAGTTTATAAAACCAGTGTTTACAACTTTAAATTCCTGAAAGTATTATTGTGACTTTGATATTTAGACTTTGTTATGGTAAGCAGCATACAATGATAAATATTTACACATATTTTAAGCCTTTGAACACTGAAATTGAAATAGGAGGATGCCTGACATCTGAAAAGAACAATTATCTTGGTAATGTTTTATGTAATAAAATATACTTTAACTGAAAGGTTCTTTACTTTAGCAAATTGTTTGTAAAATTTTCCAAATCTTTGTAATGCATGAATGAATGTACACAGTCATGGTTAATTTTGTCTTTTCTGGAAGCACTGCAAATGCAACTGTGAAAAAATTTACCTTAGGTTAAGATTTACCCTATCCTCTGAAGTATTTACTCTTTCAGGTGGGTGTTAATGGTCCTTTTATTATTGCAATCTCTGCTTTGGCTTCAACTATTATTTTTCAAGAATCCATTGAAAAGTTTAAGTCACACAAATCTGTATACTCACCAGGGCTGAGTTTAATAGCTGCATGTCAAAAGACAATCTAACATCCCTGGTACAGAAAGCTTTCACTCTGAATGGGCAATTTTAGCATGATTTATATTCAGTGTGTCACACAGATTGAGATGCCAGGTCAGTATTGTGCTAAGAGTTTTGTGAGTGTATAAAAATTGGCAACACCTGCCACAATTATTTCCATTGGTAAGAAGGTCCCCACGGACAACAGCTCTACCGTTGATGTAGTACAGGTTACGAGGCCAATTTGTATGCGTCAGTTTTATTTTGTGTTAGCTTGCCTACATAATAAGGCTCTTCAGTAGAAATTAACAGTGTCTCTTTTTTCCTCTTTTTTTCCACCCCTTTTTTACAAAAATGTTTCACACACACACACACACACACACACACACACACGTATCTGCCCTGCCTTCTCCTCGCAGATCTCTGTGCTCTTCCATTTGATGCAATTTCATAATTAGGTCTTACTGACGTCTCACTCCTCATTTAGAAAGGCAGTACGTTCTTTCACTTGTAACAATGGGGGCCATTTTCTACTGAGGGGAGAAAAAGGAAGAGAATGTCACAGAGTTAAGAATGGAAAGACTTTTGTAAGGATGCCTCACTTTGTTAAAGGGGTTTCAGTGGTAAAAGAATCCCTGGCCATTTAAAAGCTCACCAACCTGCCATCTGCTGAGCTGAAACAGAGCTGCCTCTGTTAACTCCTTATATGTGTGACACAAGAGATGGGCCCTTTCAGAATACCTATGGATAACAAAGACATTATTGTGAGTAACCAGACGCCGCTCTACAGAGTCTTGCCCCAACGTACACCCCCACCCTCGGAGGAATGCTTCACCCCCCGGTCTGAATTCTACTCAGTCACAATTACACTCTTTGACGAGAACTTTAGTTAATTTGCATTGACAAACTTTGTTTTCAATTATGTTAATTACAACTGAAATTAATTACCCCCATACAAAAAAGAAAAAAAGAAAAAAAAAACTGGGACCAGGATAACCATGGGAACCAATAATTAGGAGCTGACACAGTAACGCTAAAGCTTATTTTTCTAATTAAAGAATATGCTTGTTTCATACACCACGGGAGTCTCTGGGAGTTTCATCATGTAATTAAAATGTGGATTCAGAAAACCTGAAAGCTTTGTAAAGGCGCTATAGATTTCACTCATTAAAAAATAAATAAGTAAACAGAGTAAATAGAACTCAGAACCTTCAATCTGTAATTTATCTAGAGAAGACCTAAGCATTCATATTGCTATGTTATTTCATTAATACAAAAAAGATTGCCTTTCCATGGTAATGGTATTAACCATTAATGTTAATGTTTATTGCTTAAACAAAATCCCAAATTCCCAAAATTTTGTTTCTCTTGGAGAGCTGTTTTCCTCTTTTTTAAGTATCATATTCATTTCATTACTACTTATAGTGCAGCACTATATAGTACTGCACTATACAGATATGTTATATAATTTTAAATATAAACAATACATTGGATTAATGCACAAATATGAAACTGTTAGCAATTTAATAATGTGGAGTCAGGCTGGCAGTAAGAGGTGGCCAACTGGCTGCAATATACAGTAGATCTAGTCAAAAATAGTTTCAAGTAATACACTGATGATAAAGAGTTCTTGGATGTATGCTGGTGTCTTTTTCAATGGCCTTTAACTCACATTTAAACTCTAATCTTCTCTGTCTTTTGGAGAAGTTTGTGGTATATTCTTTAAAGGATGCTGATTGCAAGGAGAAAATTGAAGTCTTACTGCTGACTTCAAAAGCAATCCAGTTTCAGCAATAATGAGTAAAACTTTAAGCTGTGTAAATTGCTTTGGATGAAAGCACCTGAAAATTCTTTTAAGTTAAAATTACACGTAAGAGCAAAGGATACAGAGGGACCGTGCATGTTCAGAAGAGTTTCTCCGTAAATCCAGTGGCTACTCGTGAAATCCCATGTGGTCTGTTCCTATACCTATATGCTAGCCAAGAGCAGACCATATTGATCAGCTCGTACAAGTCTGAACCGTGTAAACTAAAGATCACGGCAACAACCTCCTTCAAGAGGAAAAAAAGTCTTTTTGGCTTATACATAATGTACATGCTGCAGACTTGAGTTGTGTAGATGAATGTTTAGACAGCAGTTCATGTCAGAATGTCATAATCTCTTCTCAAAATAGAAAAAAATGAGGTCAAAGGTTTCTGTGTTCAATAAGCTTTGTGAACACTACCGCCTTACTCTCATTAGAACATGCTGTTACAATTAAAAACTGCTTGCCCTTTCTCCATCTACTGTTATATTTTCTTCCAACTCCTCTCCGGATCTCAACCAGTCTTTCTCACTATAAACATTTTGTTTATAATTTTAACATGCATTTAGATGTGCATAACACATTTTGCATGATTTTTTTTCCCCTCCTGAGTATAGACTTCTGTTTTACAGAATATGTCCGTTCATTTTCTTTATGCTGCTCGGGTCGGAGGAGTGCACGGACCTGTGAGAATAAACGCGGCGCACCCTTGATGGGGTGCCCATCCATTGCAGGGCACTTGCACACAAGAAGAAACCCTGTAAAACTCTGCTCGCTCCCTGCCAAGGGCCAGATTTTCAACCATCATCTGTGGATGTGTGAGGCAATAATTGAGAGAGAAAATAGACAAAAATAAGGGAAAGAAACCAGCGGCCAAATATGGAAAAAATGTCTCATTTGTGAATTAGTTTCCAGTGTATCCCAACATAACACTGTGGATGCTGAAAAGGGCATATATCTCTTTATAAAAGTATACAGTTGTCCAAAGAAGGCACCAAATAATCACATGACTGGATGCTTTTAAGGCTGGTTGAAATAGGGTTAAAACTTTAAGCTCGTGAATAGTAAAAGCAGTCTTGTGTACATTTGCACACACATATGCATGCCTGTGTACGTGTATAGATTTTACATGGAGCTTAAAATCAACTGGAATAATGACCATGTCCTGCTCACAAATTCAGGCAGTATTTCACCGCTGATCGGTCATCTCTGGAACACACCTCTGCAGAAATTCTTTATAAAATTGACTTTTAAGTTCACCATAATAATGTGTTTATTAAAAATTGTTACCATACTATTCTTTTTTCCAAGTTACACAGTCAACTAATTAACTATGTATGTTTATCTTCCCTTCACTTCATTAGGTACAAATTATAACGCATTTGCATTTTATGATTTATTTTATAAATAAATACGTATGTATGTGTGCAAATATATTTGGAATTATAAAGACTTTCTTTATCCACCTCCATTGAATGTGATTGTTAGACTCCTTGTGCCCACTGTATCAGATCTATTATTTTCTAGTCCCCTCGTGTGCCCTGTTTGGAGTGCTTCCTTGTTGTCCCACCTTGTGACAGGCGTGCAGTCTAGCACCTGCGGCAATGCATACATTTCTGAAATTCACAAGCATTCCCAAGTGCTGTGATTTATCACCAACGTTAAGGTGAGGCAAAAGGGCTAAAATTCAGATTGTGACACGTTGTAATGGTAAAGACGAAGCACAAAAACTGAGTCACTTTGGAAAGTGAAACAGGCCTTGTTCAGATTTCCACAGAACATCAGATAAAAATAAGTTGTTTAGAAAGATAAGAAATTATTTTACTTATGTTAAATTGCCTCAAATATCATCAGCTTTTCCTTCATGCTTGAAATGAGGATCTGTTCGTTTTGAACTTGCAATTTTCTAACCCCTCGTCCTTTAAAAAGAAACAGATTAAACTGCAAACAACTGTTTTTATATTTCCCGTGGGAATGAAACTAGAAGCAGCAATGAAATGATTTAGGAGTGACTCGTAACAGAATTACGGATCCCTTAAAAACTGGTTAGAGGCCAAACTAATGCCGCTTTAGGAGTGTTATTAAACTGTGCATTATTAACAGTGGTACAGTTTCTAAATACTCTGTGCTTTTCCCTTATAGGCACAACATTAACATTAAAAGCAAGTGAACGTGTATCTTTTCGCATGAATGCTTACATACTGTATATCGTTCATTTTAAAACTCTGATCTTAATGTCCATCTTATAATGACATGTTATTCTGTATAGCAGCTATATTATGTTGTACCAGTGGTTAAGGTTTAAGATTCTTTATTGTAAAGGTAAATCAAATAAATTAACAAAAAAATTAATAATAAACAAACATATTTGCATCATACTGTACACACACACACATACACACACACATTAATTTTTCATTGTTGATTTTACCATGATGAAAATGAAATTCAAAGCACAGAATATTCTGTCATGCATAGTAGTCATATATTTCATTTTCATATGTGGACACTGAAAGGGGCACCACAGAGGGGTGGAAATGTAGGATGATTTGAAAGGGCCTGTGACAGACAGACAGACAGACAGATAGTAAAACATATTATCAAATCTTAACATAACATCTACCATAATATATCTTTTATAATATCTTTCCTGGGGTTCACAATGTCTAGCAGACATTTTTTGTTTACTTATATGTTTTGTCATTAAAACCACACCTTTAAACTGTGATATAAACCATACCCACATGCATGGTGATAAAAATGTTACACATTTACAATTGATGATAATTTCTGCTTGCTAGTATCCTTCACAAACTAATTTTAAAATAAGGTAAACCACATGTAAATCGTATATATTGGGGTTTTACATGTTGCAGTTTTAATGATTTTACAACATCTTAATTAGCTATTTTATTAGGCTGTGAAAGGCATTTAAAAGTTATGGTATGAAAAACAAACTGCATATGTAGTACGTTTAAAAAAACTAATCCTGACTTTTCTATGTCCTCGGTTAAAGCCTGTGATTCCTTTGTTTAAAATTAATTTATTTTTTCAATGCCTAAGCCATCACTTCCTTAATATGCCATGAAGCAGCATTTGAAACACAATGATGTTGCACAAGGGAGCACTTTGTTGTCAGCTGATGTTAGAGACAAGAAGCTCTTTTGGGTATCAGTAATGAATAGCAGCAGTTTCTAATAACATATTGCATCACATTAAAATATAAGAATTTCAGTCATTCCAGCTTTTTTTTTTTTTTAACTACACCCAACTGATCTTGTGATCTCTGCTCACATGGACTGCGTTATGTTAATCACACTTTTCAGGTTAATTTTTATAGATCTGCTTTTTGCGCTGCATTTACAATATGTTTCTTCTGGGACCTGTCAGGTCCTGAGAAAATTACAGAAGCGCCACAGTACCTCATCAAGTCAGAGGTGTACATGATGGAAACAACGGCACAGACAAGAATCAACCTGTCTCCCAGTGCTGCTGGACGTGGACATGATTTGTTTACAAGGAATGTTCACGAAGGGGCAGATGACATAAAAGTCATTCTATATGGAACAGTTTGTTTGCTGCAGGGTGAGGGGCTTGCTATGTCGCACTTTGAATAAGAAGGTATATAGATATTTCACAAAGCCAAATAAGTCATATGGCTCAGGTGTGAGCCAATCAGAATGCAGGTATGTCAAACTAGTGCCATATTATGCAAAATATGGGATTTTGGAAATGTTGTGAGTTTAAATGATTTGTAATAACGTGCCACTTACAGCCATCACCCAAAATCTGCATGCCTTCTAGGATGTTTGCTGCTGAGAAATCCCATAATGCTATGTTCAAGGTCAGTTCCTTTGGCCATCATGCACAAGCCTCATATATTTCACGTCGTACAATGTAAGCCTGTTTTGCTTTGTCATGAGATTAGGTAACACGTAGCTGACCTTTTCAAGATGACGCAAGTGTGCAAAATTACATTTAAAGCTGGAAGTAAGCTATTACGTGTGGAAAAAAAAAATCGAATAACGCAACGTAATTGACAGTTTTGTCGTAATGACCTTTGTGAACATTACTGCAGAACCTCTAAAGTTCTGTGAGATAAAAAGGTATTGCTTCTCAATATGTGAATGGAAGAGGAGCTAAAGACCCCCCCCCACCCCCCACAGAGTAACGTTGTAAAAGCATCACGTGATTACTCTTGTCTGGCCTTGGGCTACCACGGAAGAGTAAAAGGAATCTATGTTCAGAAAACTGCATAAAAACACCAAAGTAGTTGCGATGACATTGAAACAAATGCATTAGCAAGATGTTCACCAAATGACAACAGAGCTGAAAAGGTCAGATCTGTGGTTTTGACTGGTAACACGTTGCTTATCACTTTTCTGTTAATAGTCAGACGTAAGTATGTGTCATTCGAAACAGCAAAACACATGAATGCATATCGGCAATCTGTATAGCACTTTTAGAGCACTAAAGAAAAAAGTATTCAGTTCAATGTATTTTTATAGAGCACCTTTCACAACAACGCTGACACAAGGCACTTCACATGGAGCTGGAATAAAAGAAAAACACAGATCTAAAGTTAAAGGGAAAAAACAACAACAGAGGAGAGGAACCAAATATGCCTTAATGAAAAAGCACCTCTGGGGATACAAGGTTGACCCCCTGATAATGCCAGAGATTATACAGAACAAAATAAAAATGTATGATTGATCAAACCAGTGTCACTAGGAAGTCGATCCATGTGTCAGGTCAAGGTGAAAATCTTTGTAGGCAGGGTCAAGGCCACATTCAAAATGTCACATTAACTCAATGGCTCTGACGCAGTGTCCAACTCAGTGGTGTCCACCCTGAGCACCATCTCAATGTATAGGTGGAGAACGTTAAAGGCAGGTCATGAGATTTTGGCAGTCATAGAAAACAGAAAAGGAAAAGGTGATGTATAATGAGAAAGATTACTTAGGTATCTTGCATGCAGATCTTAACTTGAGACAGTTTATTCAATTATCCACTTTATAATACCAATAGGGGTTTAAAGTCAAAAACTGAATTTTGGAACCAGAGTTTAGTGTTCTATGATGTGTTTTGATTTAAACTACTGTTTTACCCCTGATTTACCTTTCAGGTGAAAATGGACAAATTTTGAAGTTAAATAATGACAACAAACACAGATTCCCTAAAAAGGTAATCATTTTTTATCATGATTTTTCAAGTGAGCACATGACCTCCCTTTTGCATGCAGACAAATGTTAGCAAAATCCCATCTTAATCCTTTCAGATGTATTACAGTGATGTGTCAGTGGTGCAGTGTAGTAGAAGTAGGACACAAGAGACAGGGCAGAAGTAGAATGTAGGTTTACAGCCAGGAGGTATGCCCAGACAGGCATGGGCATCTCCCTTAATAAACATTAAAGCACACCAAAGGATATTTCATCTGAAATTACCCCAAGGGATGGGATACAAGAGGAACTGGAGGGAATGGGAGGGTGAGTCCTAAATATGATAGAACTAAACCAGTGAACTACCCTGTATGCTATTCAAAAACAAAACACATGGGATACACTGGCACAACACGGCTGTCATAATGAAAACACCATGAGCCTATGAGCAGTGGTAATCGGTGGACCCCTGCCAGCCTGCGTGCCACTTTCCCTGTCCGACTCATTTAAGGCTTTTTCACACGCTCTCCTTCATCATCCTGGCTCTGTCGCACATCCTCTACCTCTGCCTCATTTGCAATCATTTCCCACCTCTGAGAAATGTTAACCTTCCGTCATGCCTTTCTGGGCTACAGACGGTGATTGCTGCAAAGACCGTTTGCTCAAATGGCACCTAAAAGCATGTTTTTCCTAACCTGAGCTTGCCAAGTGCACTTTATGGTATAGATATTTACCTTGTTATGCCTTCTAATGGTATATGTGTGTTTTCTTTTATAAACACTGCAATTTCACTGACTCGATAAATATAAACGAACCAATGAGATGTCACTTTAAGGCAAACATACTGGAGTTGACAATTTTTAAATGTAATTAAAATTCATTACTAAGTATATATTCAAACAGTACCTATTAAAATGCAATAGTGATTACATCATTGAAATATATTTACATAAAATTAAGTAAATAATCTATTAAAATAAATTTAAACTGGATTAATTAAGTTGCTCTGCAGTACCTCTCTGTGTATTCTATATTTATGATTAAGTTTTGAATTACTAAATATGTAGGTATGTGTCATTTAAGGAATATTTCTTTCTCCCAAATTAACCTCAGCTTAATGTATAGTGCTCTTAGCAGAAGCTTTTCAAGCTGAAATTCCCATCAACCTACCAGACAGTTGTAAGACAATATGACAAATGGCTATAATGTATACTTTTAATTACATATATTGATTTCTTTGTGTTTACACACTTGTTTATTCCTACTGATAATGTACATCTGCTGGTATGTATTGATTAATAAATTGGAATATTTATGCTTTCCTTTTGTACTACAATCAGCATGTTTATGAAAGAATCTACTTGCTATGGATAAAATGCTCAATACAGTTGCAAAATACAATTGGCCTTCCAAAGGATTCACTGTTAATTATCATTTTTTAAATTACACTATGACTATTGTACATATTTTTGTTAAAATGCCAGCTCTGTCTAATTTAAGTATTGCTTTAGCAACATGCATCCATTTGCTATACCGCCTTATCCAATACAGGGACACAGGAAGCCTGGAACCCACAGGGCAGGGTGCAAATCCACCAGAGGGCACACACACACAATTGGCAAATGTCAGTCAACCTAACCTGGATACCTTTGAACTGTGGGAAGAAACCAGGGAACCCAGAGAATGTCAGCCAACCACAGGGAGAACATGCTAATTCCATGCACATAAACCTGAGGCAGAAATCAAGCCCCGGGCCTGGAGGTGCAAGGCAACAGCCCTAACCACCATACCATCATGCAGCCTTCTTTAGTAGCAGTTTTTGCAAATGTACAAGTTTTTAAAAGCTTTGAAACAAAATAATACATTTCTTTGCAAGTAAGTATTAATAAGAATTAGAACAATTCATATTGTATTCCGTTTGCTGTAAATTCAATGCATAGAGAAGAGAAATAGCTTAGAATTCTGTCTGAAAAAGCACAATCGGTTTTGCACACTTGAGAAATTTCATAGTATAACTATGATGGTTCATGTTCATTTGTCATAACTGCACCTCATGCCTCATTTATGTTTTTGCATTGCACTCCTTCATTGACCATTGCACTGACCATTTCTTCATTCATTTCTCAGTTTATCTGCCCTCACCGTTGGAAGTTGATGCACACTCCATCACCTCCCGTCGGAACCTACACTCCCTAGAGTTGTCCTCCCTGTCCTCTGCACTAGTCTCTGCCTTGCCCTCACCTGACCAGTTTACATCCCTGAGTACAGAAGACACTTCTGCTACTCTGCTGTCCACATTATTGTCAACACTGTATGCCTTCTGCCCATTAACGTCCAGACCAGCACGCCTTATGTCATCCTGCCCATGGCAAACAGAAGACCTCTGCAAGGACAGGATTGACCTACGTGCTGCTGAAAGGAAATGGCATAAAACACGAGATCTTGACAACCTCTATAAGTACTGATCCCTGTTATCTTCCTTCTCGGCTCATTTCTCTGCTTCTAAAAAATCATTTTACCTGGACAAAATTCTCTCTGCCACTAACATGTGCCAACTCTTCTCTACCTTCTCTAGTCTTCTCAACCAACCTCCTCCACGCTCCTCTCATATATATATATATATATAAATCATGTCTTACCATTGCTATGCTGATAACATCCAGCTGTTCCTGTTTAACCCACCTTCAGACACCCTAAGTTTACCTCTTGCCTTACAGACATCTCAAGACGAATGGATGATCATCACTTGCTGAGTTTTTGATCATCCTGGCCAAGAACTCCATTCCCCACAAACTGTCTCTGAACCACGGCATATCAACCATAACATATCATATCAGTGAAGGACCTTAGACTGGTGATGGACAGCAATCCAACGTACTCTGAGCACATTGTCACAGACTGCAGGGCTTCCAGATTTGCCCTCTACAACATCAGGAAGATCAAATCATGTCTTATAGAATATTCGACTCAGCTCCTGGACCGAGCATTAGTCATCTCAAGATTGGACTATTGCAATTCCCTCCTGACTGGCCTCCCAGCCTCTGCTACGTATCCTCTATAGAGGATCCAGAATGCGTTGGCATGTCTCATCTTCAATGTTCTCAAACAGACGCATGTCACTCCCCTGCTCGGGAATGTTAGTTTATTTGAATGTCAGTCTATTTGACAGGGACATTATACATTAATTCACATAACTGTAAATGCACCATAATTAGCCAAATGGCTATTTTTCATCTGCAGTTCCTGATCATCCCACTACATTTGATTCTGGTCCAGGCACGCATCAAATACAAGATCCTGATGCTTATGTTTAAGTCTATCAATGGGACTGCTCCAGGCTACCTTCAGTCCAGAATCAAGAGCTATGTCTTCTTCTGTTCTCTGGAAAAAGACTGGTTGCACCCCTGCTTAAGACTGGTAAACCTAGGTTCTTCTCATCTTAGGTGCCTAAATGGTAGAATGAGCTTCCTCTTGCTTTGAGGACTTCATTGTCCCTGTCCACATTCCAAAAGCGATGAAAACACCTCTTCAGGGAGCACCTCAGAACTTGAAACCTCACCTTTATCATCTATCTATCATCGTAAATCGACGACGACCTGTATTTGATTTTCTGCTCCTTCAAAAACACAGGACTGTATATTTGCTTGAAATAATGCATCATACATAGCTTGGATTGATAAAAGTGGAGTCTTTACTGTCCAGGGGGTAGCACTAGCTTTGCAGTGTTGGTCCTGGCCAGCTTAGAGTGCGTGAAGTGTTCGTAGTCTCGTGTCTGCATGGGTCTCTTCCCACAGTCCAAATTTATGAATTTAACATACTTGTAAATAACCTCAGAAATGGTTTAGTTTTCATATGGGCACTCTGTAATTGATTTACATCCCACTTAGATTTTTCCAGTATTCTCACTTGCACCCTGTATGCTGTTTTCTGGTATCTTCTCATCAACATGGTAATCTGATTCCTGTTTAAGTGACTGTTTGACTTAGAAGATCTTGAGAATTACAACAAATAGCAAAACAAGAAAATGTTATGTGAACGGTGGTCATAATAGCATCATACGCACAGCTCAGTGCAAATGAACAATTTAATTGTTTTCTTTTTCCATGTGACTCGCGTGCATTCTGAAGGATTTTCTAAGGGCACCACTGCTTGTTCTGTTTGCTTGGTGTGCAGTAATATGAACATGAGGTTTTACATGGTTGTTCAGTGTCACACAGCATGTCTTTTTTCATTACAGCTCCTAGTTAATTAGTGTTCAATCAGCTACAGTTTAATTGTTGCATTCACTATTTATTAATGAGCTGAAGACTCCTGTCAACACTTGCCCAGTTGTTAAATATATTACCTTCACAGGATGAGATAATTTAATCTAAGACAGCCTTGACATAGAAGACCAGTGGTGAGAATTACCTGTGTTCATAAAATTGAAGTTGTTTTGCAGGAATAAAAAATTATTTCAAAGTAACTGAATTTAAAATCTGTGTTGGTCAAACAACAGAAATTACAAGTAAGACTTCAGGCTCTGTTAAACCTTTTTCCCACATGCAAGTACTTTTTTTACAGTCAAATGAAATACTTGTTTTACCTATTGGAAAATACCAGACACAGGAGCTTCATAACATTTCACTTTCTATTAAGATGTAAGCCAGCTAGATGGAGTTTAGCTTTTATTTCAGTTGCCATTGGTCTGCATTGTTCTTTTCTCAATTTGTTGACAGGTTACTGTATCATTTAATTAAAGTTTAAAATACACCTTTTCAAAAGCCATAAAATATTAATTAGGCTGACTGAGACAGATATGAAAGACCTACTCCCCCACTCAGAGAGTCATGTTCTTCTTGCAATGTTGGTTTTTATAATTTCTGTTATAAAGTCCCTTCCACATGTAGGGGAGAAAAAAAATCAAGTCAAATCAATATCTATATAGTGCCTAACAATAACCACAAAATTGTCGTAGGTGTATTATAAAGCATAAATACACACACACACAAAACACAATGTCAACATAATACAAATATTAAAAATTACAAAAACATAAAAAAATACATATATGAAAAATACAGTGAACACTACTAAGCATCAAAGGCCTGAGTGAATAAATAAGTGTTTAGTTAGATTTTGAAAAGGGAGAACCAACTTACTGAGCACAGAAAGTTAAGGCATTCCATAATGTAGGAGCAGCAACAGTAAAGCATGATCACCTCAGCATTTATGGTTTGATCTGGGAACTTCCAACAGCAGCTGATCTAAGCAGATGATCTAAGTGAGCATCCTTGGTTACGTAAAGTAACTAATTCAGATAAACATGTTGGAGCCAGACCCTTAAGGGCTTTAAACACAGAAGGCAGCAGTTTGTAATGAATTCTGAAACACACTGGAGAAGTGAGTGGAGAACAGGAGTTATATGACAGTTAAAAGATGCGCTGCAGCATTTTGGACTAATTGAAGATGTGGAGGGCAGACTGGTTAATTCCTATATACAGTGCATTGCAATAATCCAATCTATAATGAATAAATGTATGGATAGCTTTCTCCATGTTCCTCTGACAAAGAAATGGTTTAACCTTCACCAGCAGACGGAGTTGAAAAAAGCTTGTCCTAACAACTGAATTATCATTTTAAAAATTATAATAAAATAAAATAAATTGTCTTGATCTGTTCATGCCCTGAATAATGTAACTCCAGTTGATAGATCTATTTGCTTGGCTGAGGCATACACGGGTACATTTCAGGACAGCGGAGAAGATATCGGTAAAAAGGAAGCAGGTATTGTGTACTGTCAAGCTTTTGGCTTATAAGAAAGGAAGACAATCTTGCTTCACTGCTTCATTATCTTCCTGTGTGCAGATATGCACCAGCTCTGGTGGTGTTGCAGCAGTGCAGCCTTACTTTCCAGATGGTAGATAACATGGAAAAGATACTTGTGAGCCCTGCTGGAATTTACTAATTGGCTCTGGACAGGAATGTGACCTCAGTATTGTGCTATAGCTGGGGACAACAGGGGAGTGTCTGCATGATCCAAACAGCATTCCTTTGTGCCAAGTTAAGCAGAGCCCATTTTTGGGTTTCTCTGGTATAGGATCATTGTAGTAATAAGTCAGGTATGGTGCCCCCCTTAGTTCAAAGACAGACACACACATGCATGCACACATACACACACATACACAAACACGTGCACAGATACACCAAATACTTTGTTATTTTGAAGTGTTGCTTTTGTTTGTGAATTAGTCTCTTTCACTTTTCATGTATTCTGTATGTATTATTCATTTAAAGTTTTAATAAGATTAAAGGCAAATAAAATTTGATATACATGCAGGCTAATAGTTTTAATGCATTCTTGGTGAAAAAAAAAATTATGGAAGAAATCTGAAAGGATAGTTTTGTTGTGGAAGTTGGCAAATGTAATAATCAGTGCAATAGCATAAGAGCAATTAATATTTCTCAAATATTCTCTCACTGCTGACGTTTTGCAAGTAAACATTTATGGCTCTAAGCAGAGGATAAGGACTTCCTGATCCATGAGTCCCAGTGCTTCCCAAAGTAGAAGCCTTTCTTCTGTAGAATCATTACAAGTGTATTGCTTTCTGCGCACAAGCTAGGAAAAACATTCCCCCAATTAGATGTTGAGAACAGCAGAAAACAAACTAAGGGCTTGAGATGTTTGGAATGCTGACATTGAACTGTTTGGACAACAAAAAAAGATGACGTAATTTAAACAGACTTTTGTAAAGTAACAAAAATCCTGCAGAGAAATGAATAATTCCTTTACACGCAGACTTTAAAGCTCAAACATTAAATCTGGAACATATTGCTAAAATGATTGGAGACATGTTTTCAATATCCGAAAATGAAGTGATTTGTAGAATATCAGAGCACAATTCACATTTCACTTAGTTACAGGTATATGCTGACAACAATGTTTAACATTCATAATGTAACATACTGTACACTGGAACAGTTCTAAAACACGTTCGGTTAAACACAGCATGGAAACTGTCACTTTTTTCAGAATAGTTTGTAAACTGCACCCGAGTTTCAATGTCAAAGCAGCTATTCGAGTGAACTTTTTTTCTTTTAACAACAAAATAACAGCAGACTTCAGTGTGGTGTACTGTATATCTTTTGTCTTGTTTTTCCATCAGAATCAACTGCTGCAAAGTTTACATATAATGTCTAAAACATAAAGTTGTTTCTACTCTAGAAGTTCATAGATATGAGAGAGAGAGAGAGAGAGTGCACTATTTAATGACGAATTCTGGATTAAAGAAGATTCATTCAAACAGAATAAATAAGCAAAACATTGGAGCACCTAATTAATGCATTTCAAAACACCTGATCTCAGTGCCTCTGGGGAGCACTTACAATACCTCCCATACAACAATGAACCAAGGTGTAATTAGCCTTTAAAATCTTATCTACAACACACTTAGAGCTGTTTATTCAAGTGCAGCAGACGTTTTCCCAAAAGGTAAATAACATTTCAGTTGAATTTCCAACCCTTCTGTGTCAAACTCCCTTTTACTGTGTCACATCCCCCCCTTTTAAAATAGCCTGAAGCTATATTGTAATCCAGCATTTTCAGTCTAAAAAAGAATATCTCTTCTCAATGGGGCACACTGTAAGGCTATTCTTAAAGTCTATACATTTATATTCTTAACTGACAATCACACCATTCCATATAAATATGTCATTCTGCGCTAACAAAGATGCAATGAACAAAACATGATGTATGTGAGTACAGGATGATGAGTCTTTTTACATAGCAGTGTGATAACAACTGGCCTGCAAAGCCGGTGGCTCGTGGTGTGGAACATCTGGCTCAGATGTGCACATGTCCTGGTTCAAATCTCACCCCAGCCCCCGGATGTGTCCCTAAGCAAAAAACTCAGCATTAGGTTCCTGGGTGCTGAATGATAATTCACTGCTGCTCCCCCCGGGGATGGGTTAAATGCAGGGAATTAGCTTTGTTGTAACATGCATATCTACTCAGAGACAACTAATGGTCTTGAAAAATAAATAAAAATTATAAGATTGACAATTATCTACTTCAGCATTTTGAGAAATATTTCATCATTCCTCATCAATATGGCAGTCTACCTACAGGCTGGGAAAAATAAATGTTTTATTACACACTTATTTTGAGATTATTATTCATTTAATGGGATGTATCCACAGTGTATGCTCACACAAAGTGAATATTATAGCGAGATCTTCAGAGCTTTGTGTGGCCAAAAATGTCATTTAGACAAAGCCTCAGTCATCAGGTACAACTTGAGCCCTGTCAACTATGGGAAGGCAGCACGGTGTCGTGGTGGTTAGCACTGTCGCCTCGCACCTCCAGGCCTGGGGCTTGATTCCAGCCTTGGGTCTGTGTGTGTGGAGTTTGCATGTTCTCCCTGTGCTTGGTGGGTGTTCTCCGGTTTCCTCCCAAAGACATGCAGGTTAGGTTGATTGGTGTGTCCAAATTGTGTGTGTGTGTGTGTGTGTGCCCGCCCTGCAATGGGTTGGCGCACCTCCCTGGGTATCCCCTGCCCTTTGCCCTATGTGTTCTGGGATGGGCTCCAGGCTTTCCCGTGACCCTTAACAGGATTAAACGGTATAGTAGATGTCTGACTGACTGACAACTATAGGAAACTCGTGTGCTATAAAAAGAACACTTCTACAAGCCTTGGGGTAAGAAAAGAGAAATATCAATACTGAACATGAACAAATATTAGCCTGAGAGGTAAAGACAGACATTAAGAATCAAATGGGTTGTGGCTTACAATTTAAAGTGATTTAAGAATTACAGATTTTGTTAAGCAAAGTAACTAAACAAGGAAGCTTAATAACTATAGAAACAGTGTCCCCTGCATGCCTTTTCACATTGTCTTGTTTGGGAGGAGGAAGGGGTGTACTGAAAGAATATTTCTTCACATTTATAAAAACACGCATACTTTAAATGGTAACATCTAATTAATAGGAAACAATGTTTTTATTACAAACAGTTGACAAGAATCATGCTGGAACTGGAGAAACTTCCCATTATAAAACACACCACAGTACAAACAAGGAACACATTGATGCTTCTTTCTAATATATTTTAAAATGAGGATTACATCTTAAATGAACGCAATGCAACGTCATTACATATACACTGAGCAACTTTATTAAAGTGGCATTATTTTATGGAGGAAACTAGAATATGTAATTGGTTATATTGTTTTTATGATGGAAATATGATTAGTTAGTTTTCTCAATATATTATCTTTTCAATTCTACTCCAGCTAATAACATTGTCTTTGAAAGCTACCAAGGTTTTTATGAAGGGTGCAAATTAAGTGTGTGCGGTTTTATTTACTTTGTATTCTGTGAATTTGAATTTTCAGGGGTGTAAAAGCTCTGTTAACTTGATGCAGATTTTATTGTGGAAACTAAATTGATGCTTGTTTTGTCTTCACAATAGAAGGTATTGCAGCAATACTGTGAAATAAGCATTTTTAACATAGCTCAAATGTTGCTGTTGAAATTACTTTTAATTTTAAACAGAAAAACGAGGACATCTTCAAAACCAAGGAAACAGAAGAATATATTTCTTATTACCAGGATTTTGTGTATACTGACAATTATTGACTATGATTTTAAATAAATCAGAATTTGTACCAAGTACAATATCCTTGATTGTGTGGCACCCAGATGATGGGAGAACAGTTAGGGGAGGAGTTTGACCTTACAGAATCAACAAGGTCACTAATCATGGCTCGGATCTCTTCCAGCATCGGTCACTTGTTGGTTGAGATCGGTTTTAGATTTGTGCTCTGATCAGCAGAATATACTTCATCCTGCAAGAAAACACTCAACACCTACTTCTTTTCAAAGAGGACGTCTGGCTTACATTCAGCAAAGTCAACAGATTTTGTGCAATATTGCATGCAATGAAGTCTTGGTATTCATTAGAAGTACATTCACTAAAACTGACAACAGCCAGAACTAGACATTAACTTTCATTGTCTGTGCTTTACAAATACACTATAAATATACATAAATGCATTGAGTGTATAAACTGTTACACACACACACACACACACTATCTGAACAATTTTTTGATAGGAATCAATCTGAACCACAAATTTGAGCCATGCAAGGAAAATGGAGTAACTAGAGAGAAACCAAGCAGGAAAAGGAAGAATATGCAAATAGGGCAAACACAGGGCCTGGCTTGAAGGCCAGCCACTATTCCTGGCGACAGAAAAGGATAACGTTGCTCATGAATCCAAATCTGTGTAAGATGAATACAATGTTATTTCTGTTTACAATAAAAATGCCACCATGTTTACGGAAGCAAAGAGCCTGAAAGTCGTAATTCATACTGAACTTCAAAGTGAAATAACTACAGGACGAAAACCTTTTAGAAAGAACAGTGGTTCTTGTAAGACCATTGTGTCTGCTAGCTGTTGCCTTTTATTTTCTGATCCTTGGCTGTGTTATTTTAACTGATCTCTTGGATACTTTTCAGGGCTTTTTCTCCTGGATGTTGAAAAATTAAATTTATTACACTGCAGAATACTTCCCATCACGTTCAGTACTTCAACTCTCTTCTTACTCACTGGTGTTCTTCAGCATCCTTTCTAACTCATAACTCTTGTCCTATATTTGTTTCTTCAGAAAAGGAATTGGAGATCAACAGTATGAGAACTGAGCATTTAATAGGACTAACTGTCATGTAACCTTTTCATTATATAACAACATAAATGAACATGTCACCATCAACACTCTTTAAATTCAGTTCAATTCAGTTTATTTTTATATAGCACCTTTCATATCAAGTTCCCACAAGGAGCTTTACAGGCCTTAATTATAGTTACTACAAGGAATTAATAGCAGATGGAATAATAAAAGTTAAATTAAAGCCAGATGACAACAGAGGACAGGAACCAGAAACTCCACAGTATGGAAATTGAAACCTCTGGGGGTCCAAAGTCAAATGGCTGCCCAGCCCCTCCAGGGTAGTTTAACATTACAGAATACAAAGTTAATATAACAACTATAAATGCAAATGGCAGTATGAAACCTGTCTTTAAATAATGTTAAACAACCATTTATGTTTTTCAAATATCTTGCAAGCTTTTTAAGATGCTTGTCATCTATACATTTTCTACTGCCACCTTTTTGAATTTTTTTTTTTTCTTTTTCTGTAATTTTTAACCTTTTGATTCTTTTCCTGAAAATGGCCATACAAACAAAATGTTGATAACAACTACACAAATGTTGATAACAGAGCAGCACTTTACAAATATTTCTTGAAATGTACATGGCAAAACTTTCCCATTCATGGGTGACCTTTCTTTTGATGGGCATCTTTACACCACGAGCGTCCTGGACCGAAATGTTAAATGCTGTAGTGGCCGTTTAACCAGACTAATTACCTTGACGGCCATGTAGTCTGTGGGTGTGTAGCGCTAACGCGTGTTCCAGGAATAAAGACGTTCTCACATGCTCAGCTTCTTTGTGGCTCTTTGACGTTTTATCAAACAAACAAAAGAATAAAATACCAAACGCAGAGTCCAACTGTGTTTCTGTGGTCCAATACCGTTTAAATATGACAGGTTTCTCACTTACAAGTTTCACGTATGCATCCACTATGCACGTCAGCATGTTCAACATACACGTTACCACGTTCACATTCAGACATTCACTTCAACACGGTCACGTTACACGATCTTACACGATAGCACGAAAACACGGTTAAAAGTTTGTTTTGATCCAAGACCAACACAGATTCACTAACTAACGCACCGTATTGGCGTTTTATAAACTTATTCTGCTTTGAAAATGCGCTTTCCTACGGCAATATAACAATAAACATATCCTTTAACCACTAATGGCACACTAAAGTTATATGACTGAACCTAATAGCTTTACAAACAACACTCCACAATAAATAGGCTCCAAAATGGCTCTTACAACTGCCATTTCTTTTCTCACATCTCATCTACCACTTATTGTGAGCATCCCTTTGGAACTTACAGCAGAACCAGATAAGTGTCATGAGTACTGTCATACCTTGTTTAGTTTTTGTGTTAGTTGTATCTGATTTGGTTTTGTTAATTTCTACAATCATCTTAGTTCTTGTTTGGACTGTCATTTGTGTTAGTGACTGTTCTGGGTTGGTTTAGTTTAGAGGTTCTATATGAGGTCTGTGTTTTTCCTGTTTTTGTGGCTGTTATACACTTTTGTCAGTCTTTCGTTAGTCTCTTGTCATTTCATGTTATGTGTACTAAGATAAAATAAGTGTTACAGCCCGTCATTAGTACCTGCGTACTGCGGTGAATTAGACATGGCAATAAGAAGCTGCTGGTATCTCACCACTTTGTGAAGTATTATACATCATGCAAGTTACTGAGCTTTTGCTAACCTTCTTGTCTTCATTTCTTCTGTTTGCTCTCCCCTCTGTGTCTTCTCATCTTGCTTCCTGACCAAACCTACTCATGTCTTGACCTCCTGGTGTCCTTGTTTGGGATGGATTTCCATGGACCCTCGACCTGTGTTACCAAACTCGATTTCTGTATTACAAATCTTTGACTACCATTTTAAATAAACCAGATCAGTCTGCGATTGGGATCCAGAACTTTGGCTTTTTGTCTCATTCATCACAATAAGATAAGATTTATTTATTAGTCCCACAATGGGGGAATTCAGTGTTACAGCAGCAAAGGGGCAGCAAAGTAGTGAGGATAAATAACAGTAAGAGTAAAAAGAAAAACTCCACACTATAATATTCACACAAATTGACTCTTACACTATTGTTTCTTCCTGTATTCGTGTGCACTGTCTGTCTTTTGCACCCTGGTTTTAGCTCAGTTGTCCACGTCCTCTTTTGAGTTCCCCTCATTCTCCTGTTAACTTTGTTTCCTGTTAATAAACCTATCTGCAAATAGACCTTCCTTCTTCATCGTCTTATGAATGTTTTCCCACGTTTGCACTTTTTAAGATTCTAGATTTCTTTTACAACTCATGAAATTCTTGTTACTTTGCATCAGGTCTAATTATGGCTACTCTTGTTTCATTTAGTGCCCAGATAAATAGATATTTAAAAATAATTTTCCAGTATAAACCAAGATGAAATGTAGCAGTCATTTGTGTGCTGCCAGACAATGGAAAATGAACCAGTGAAGGAGCCAGGTCGAGGAATCCAGAGAAACACCTCAGAGATCCCAGACTGATTAAAGGGTAAACCATGTTTATTCAGCAACATCTGTCTTTTGGTTCCAAGCATATTTCCAAAGTTTAAATGAAGATTATAATAGCATACCAATGTACACAATTCAAAAATTGCTGTTTCTTCAGCTGAATTGTAGGAGGTGTTTCCCATAGAACACGGAATGTTCACACAACTATGTTTTGAATAGCCTTTGGCCTAAAAAGGTCTTCACCAGCTGTCAAAAATAGCTGTAAAGAGTTCTGATATGTACACTCTCATTCAGTGCTTCAGGACTAAGCTTTGCTACATACTTCATTTGATAAGTACACTGGACCTTAAAATCAGCTTTAAACTGAAGCATGTACGGTACACATGCTGAACGAGTTGGGCATACAAAAAAAATATTCGGTGGTTAAAATTCTGCACATAAATTGCACACATGATGTGGTTTTAAAGAAGCTGCTAAACGTGATTTCTCAGACAAGTTTTGAATTGTGAATCCCATCTTGCGAGACATGTTTAAAAAAACACAATTCAAAGACATTTAGGGTTATAAATACTCACTGCAACAGCAGTGCCTAGTGCTTCTACATCTATTATTTATTTACTTAATTTGAATTTAATTTTGATTCCTGACCCAAATAGTTTATTTATCAAGTGCTTTTTGAGATGAAGATCTCACTCGGTTTTTACTAATTATGTGCATGTTATACAAAGTTATAAATCTATTCATTTTGCCTTTTCTCATTCAGAAGTACAAGGTTTAACTTTGGAATAGTTGAAACATGCAAATACACACTTATTAACCAGTACATTATGTTTATTACCGGTGTGTGTTTGTGAATTGCAAATTATGTTTCAAATTTCCAGATTAGATAAAAACTTTTTTTTATTAAGTTTAATTAACTCAAAATTCAATTTGCATTGGGGTAAAAACTGCAAGAATCTTCTTTAGAGTAAATCCAAGGTTGATTATGTTACGCCATTCATGAAATTCACATAACTATTTTCAAAAGAGCAACAGTGCTCATGCCCATATTCCAGAAGGCCTGTAATTTTATACCGATTTGTGCAGATAATCATGTGACATGCACATAAGTTTTTACTTCCATAGTTTAATTCTAATTGGCGTTCAAATTTTGCAGATCCAAAAAAGAAAAGCAGGCGGATTTGGTTTATAATTATATTGCACTGCAAGATGTTTAAGTCTGAATTAAAGCTCTTTTCTCTGTACTTTTTATAGATGTTTTCTAATTCCTCTTTTCACCGTATTCACATGTTTTCAGCTTCAAAGTGTTTGTTTAAATTCCAGCTCCAGATCCAAGAGGAAATTCAGACATTGTGATGCAAATTCTAAATTATTCATTTTGTTTCATTAAATCTCTGCTGGAATATTCCACTTTCCCAGTTAGCAAATCGCACTTAGTTCAGACAACTGTGAGAACAGAAAAAAGATGGTGTTTAATTTAAACACCAGGTGCTGTTTGTCTTTGCCAATAAAAGCAAAAGGGTTATTGTTTCTGTAGACATTTTTTCATGTCTGCAACATGAATGTGAGATGAAATCATTATACAGAGTTATCATGGTATAACCATATTTAAAAAACGTCTTCTTTTAATGCAGTAAATAGACATAAACATAATGCACATTGTTTCTGATGCTGTAACTGTGCCATTTAATTTAAAATGTAAACAGATGTATACAGGTTTTGAAAGGAGGTCTTGCATATACATTCCTCTACTTCCTAAAGAAGACAATTTATTAATTTAACTTCAGAAATGTAATTTTCAAATTAAGACCCTGTGTGGTAATGCAACCTCCTCATTAAGGATTAACAAACTGAAATTTAATTATCGTTGCTATTGTTGTTTTATTTACCTTAGCGATGTATTTGTAAAAGTAACAGGAAAAAAGAATTATGAATGAAATAAGTTAAGTGCATTTATTTTCCAACTGATTATCCTGGACTGAATGGCAAAGGGCTTGGAGCATATCCCAGGCAGTGGCAATGAATATGTAAGACCCATATGTACAGCAGAAAATGACATGTTAAAATAAGTCCTAAATATAAGTATGCTGCCCGTTCTACTCAGTGTTTATATGACTATATAATAAATTATTAAAGCAGTAATTGATGCAGTATGCAGTTTCCTTACATTGAAACCTGTCAGCTCTTAATTGGTGTGCATGTGTTTCCCCAATAAAATACTAGCACTCTTGTTATTCAAATTGTCGATAGTCCAAGGAACGTGTTTCAGTTTCTTATACTCCTTCAGGCAAATACAGCAACACTGGTTTTCTGTGATGAGCAATCACCAGAAAATCTAATATGTCTTGAGCCTAAGTCTAATACTTGAGTGAAGTGAGGCCAGTCAGTATTTTGATGAATAGTGGTCATCCATAATCGTGGGGGCCTTTTGCATTACAGCTTGGCTGTAATACATTTTGAGAGAAATTGGTTAGTCAGTCACTGTTGTCAGTTGGAGGGCACTTTGGATGATGGCATTTGGCAAATAAACACGCGTGCAAAGTTGTCGGTCATTCACATAAACACGCATGGCTATTATTTGGCTGAGCCAAAGTAGCTCCCCATTTACATTCACACATTTTACTAAATAAATTCACAGTCCTCAGACACAGCTGAGCTGCCGCAAGACTTAAAACATTGCCAACAGCTTAGAGACTTGCAATGTATGGTTAAGTTAATAAGGACAAAATATTAAATGAATAATCCTTCATACTTGGATTGTTGAGTCTAAATAGACTTTAGTGGATGTGTGTGTGTGTGTGTGTGTGTGTGTGTGTGCCCGTGTGTATGAGTGTGCATTTGCAATATGTGATGAGTTGGTGCTTAGGCCTGGGTGTCCCCTGTCTTGCGCCCTAGACTGCTTGGGATAGATTCCAAGCCATCCGCAACCCTGTAAAAGATAAGCAAATGGATGGATGGATGAAAATGTTGAAAAAATATGAGTGACAAGTACTATATCGACCATCTTGTATTACACATTCTTGCAATACAGCCACTGAAAAATCCCTGATTAAATGACTGATTTTTTCTTCGATTTTTTTTTTTGACTGATTTACGTATTTCTTAATGATTACTGACTTGGAGATGGTGGCGTGATTATGATTGACTGACCAAGTTCACGTCTTTACATTTCTATATTGGGACTTGTGTGATGACAGCGTTCGATGGTGATAATTGCAATCAAAACTGTAGACATGCTTTAATGCCTTAGAAGTATGTGTCTGTTAATCAAGAACAAATCATCAGCTGTTCTCACTTGTTTTTTTATTCTTATTTTTCAGCCATTTGAAATGTACCTATGTATTTATGAACACCTTAATGCATACAAACAGTACTTTATATGTTTATGTATTTAATCACATCCACATAAAGAGAAGATTTGAAGATGCTTGGGTGTTGACAACAGCTGTAAAATATAGTACATTCATATGCAAAACAAAAAAAAAGAAAAAATAACAAAAAAATAAATAAAACAGACATAATGGTCTACCTGACCCTAAAGTGGATGTAAGGTCAGTCTAATTCCACAGGTTTTGTTAAAAACGTGTTGTAAGATGTGCAAAAACTTTAAATTTTGGTCACACTACCAAATGAAACAAAGCCCTTTTATGACAGATATAAGTCTAATCTACCTATGTATATACAGTGTAATTGTACTGGTGTTAAAAACATTTGATTAATTCACCTCTAATTGATCTTGTATTCACTAATAATATGTTTGATACAAATTGCTTAATAAAATAAAATACAAAAAATAAATAAAAATACGCTTTCATACAAATTACTCCAAACTGAACACCTTTGCATAGGAATATCTTTACAGACATATTTTATTACAGCTTTCACTGAATCCCATGGTGTTATTAAAATTAAGACATGGATGGGACTTGCAATAAACTCAGGACAAGAAACAGTTTCACTGCCCAAAACAAAGGAGACATAACAGTGCAAAATACAAATATAAAAACACAATAATAATAGTACTAATAATAATAATTATTATTATTACTAAAAATCTACAATTTAAAAAGTCCTCTGAGTACAAACTGCATAGAATCACTTCAAAGTCAGTTAAAGTAGTTTTATTGTCATTTCAACCATATACAGTGAGTACAGTATGCAGTGAAACTAAACAACGTCCCTCTAGGACCATGGTGCTACATATAACAACATACGGCTGCATGAGATACACATATCTAAACTTAAAAACTAAAGAGACCCTAACTACATAAAGTGCACGAGTGCAAACTTGCAGGCCACATCAAGGAAGAAAACAACTTAACAAGATACAGGTGTGAACAGTTGAGGTGTGTATAATCACTTTGATCCACAGCTCTATACACATGACCTGTCTCTGTTAAAACGCCTCTCACAACTTCCTGTGCCTTGCATCATCATGTCAGCTTAACACTGCAGTGAAGTGAATTCGGTACAACTCTAAAGCAAATGCTTCAGTGCATCTTAACAGTCAGGAAAGTACTGTAATGCTTACATCTATTAACCCCAGTGATGTTGGTGAGGATATGACACTTGAATATGAATGCACGGATGATTTCTAACTTAGCAGTAGCGTATTTTAATTTGCAATATAGATAAAATGTCCAACAACAGAATAACTGAAAAGTTTTTCGCTTTGCTTTGTCACTGCACCCCCCCCCCTGCCCCCCCATCTCTCTCTACTCACAGGGTCACATTCATCTTTCCCCTATGAAAAGTGAAGCTATCTGGCGCCATACTATGCAATTTAGCTCTGTCTGCTTATCTGCTAGCCAAATGCTAAAAGGAGGACCATTTGCTCAATGTAGCTGTAAAAGCTGTGCCTTACTTTAGTAAGGTTAATGATTACTTGTGTTGTTGAAGTTATGACGGTTTACGCATTATATAGTCGATATCATTGATCATTTTCAGCCCATATTTCCAGCAGCGTCGGACTGGGGAGAACAGTGAAACTGATTAATCGAGGCACTAGCATAGGGAAGGCCCTCCAAAAGCCATATAAGAGAAGGTGCGAGGAAGACCTCAAATACCATGTTCACATCTACAAAAACTGACAAATATGTGTGTCAATGTACAGCAAAGGTGGAGCTCATACTGCACCAGATCAGCCCTACTGAGAAGCAGAGAACCAGACTCCGCCCTCTTTAAAGCTTCACTAAGGCACGATGATGCAACTGGCTAGGCCATTTTTGTTTCTAGATTAGGAACATTGTAATTTTCCACTAAGGTGGTGCAATTTTTAATTTTATTGAACGTAAAGTACCGATTGCATATGAACAAGATGGAAAAAACATTACTTTAAAGATTGATAACTCTGTATAAGTTTGCTTTATTGTATACAGTTTATTGCTGTTATTTGTAAAGTTGTGTTTACTTTCACTTTCCGGAAGGATTTTTATTAGTTTTTTAGTTAGTTTTATTATATATAATTAACTTGATGTCTTTGGTTTTCTAACAGAAGCAAAGAAGTGGAGAGCACCACAGACACATTCAGTAAGAAATATCTGGATTGTTTGAAAAATATGTGTGTGTGTGTGTGTGTGTGTGTGTGTGTGCGTGCATGCGTGCGCAAACTGTCAATACAGTGATCAATGTAGAAAAATGAGATCAGATTTTCAGAATCTTAAAAATTTTGCAGTCACTTCATTTCTAAGTTATTTTTACTCCTTTAAGTTTGGAAATATTCAATAATACATGGGGGTTGTACGTAAGATAATAAGGTCAACATTTAATTTTTGTGTTTATTAATTTTTTACCATCATAATCAGTGATTACATTATTTATATAGATCACTTATGTTCATGACGAAAAACTATTTGTGAATTGAAAATGTCAGAACACACACACACACACACACACACACACACACACACACTTCTTGGATATTACTGTATAGCATCTGTACTTTGGTGTTCTGTTTTACAAGTTAGCAGAAATTCTATTTGTCTTTCCCAAATCCATCTCTCTCATCCTGTTTACAGTACTTTCAGTGAGGTAATTAGTTGGATTAGGGCTGACCGGGTTCATTAGTGGAGGGATCACTGATCAGCTACTGTAGTGAGTCATAGCATAGCCTCACACTGCTGCTCTGTGTATACATAGATCCACTATTACTTTTGTTGATGAAAACTAAGACAAAAAAAAATTCATCAACATAATTTTTTCAGTGACAAAAATTTAATGTTAACTAAATTAAAATTTAATTATGAAAACCTAGATGAAATATTTCAGCATAGCCATTGAAAAATTAAACAAAATTGTTAAAAGCAGATGGTGGCACGGTGACGTGGTGGCTAGCACTGTCACCTTGCACCTCCAGGCCTGGGGTTCAATTCTTGCTTTAGGTCTGTGTGTGTGGAGTTTGCATGTTCTTCCTGTGCTAGGTGGGTTTTCTCCAGGTTCTCCGGTTTCCTCCCACAGTACAAAGACATGCAGGTTAGGTTGATTGGTGTTTCAAAAATTGCCCGTAGTGTGTGTGCGTGTGTGTGAGCCCTGTGCTGGGTTGGCCCCCTGCCCTGGGTGTCCCCTGCCCTGCACCCTAAGTCTCCTGGGATGGGCTCCAAGCTTCCCACAACCCTTACCAAGATAAAGCGGTATAGAAGATGAATGAATGACTGAATGTTAAAAGCAGATACTGGATAATTAGTGATGACCCCTTTCAAAGATTACCAATGAAACATTCAGACATCATCCACCATGTGATAATGCTGAGTTCAACAAAGCAGTTCACAGAAGTAACATGAACATGCATTGTAGTCTTTGTAAATCAGTAGTAAGGCTTCTTTCTAGTTGTGCCAACCCCTTTGCTGACTCTCAGGAGAAAAGACAAAGTGAAAATGAGGTAATATAAATGATTATAAAGTACCTTCTTTAAAATGGACAACTCATAGGACTGTTGTGGTTTTGCTGTTATAGTTTTTAATGGTTGTTTAAGGCAATGGTTCTCAAATAGGGGTACAAGTACCCCCGGGAGTACTGAAAAGCACTTCGAGGGTTACTGGACAGAATTAGAATGTTTGACAGTAAAACATGTATTAACAAGTAGCCTGAAATTCCATTGAAGAAAAAAAAAACTCAAATTTTAAAATTGCATGTAAGATCATCAGGGAAACTAGAGGTAAACAGTCTTTGAAAAGGGGTACACATTCAGTAAAATGGAGGGCAGAAGATGACCTTTGGAGACTGATATGAGAAAATGCTGTCCTTACCAAACCCATGGACTCTGCAAAAAGTTTATTTATTTGTTTGCTTATTTGCATTATTTTTTTTTTTTCATTGGTGTAATATCATTTATAAATTTTTAAAAGTTGATGTTTTTTTCTCTTGCCATTGGTCATGATAAACCACTGCAATATCTGTAAAGATGCTGCCGATTCATTGTACATATGATCTAGTAAACTAAATATAATTGCCCACGGTTGTTGGTTTGTGCACACACCAGTTCCGATTTTGTGTTCTGATCCAGCACATAACTGAATAGTACAGCCTGAGAAAAGGTTACATATATATTTAATTAAAAAGCACCATAAAATTCCTTATGGCAGCAGCTTTTACTATTATTGATTACATACTGCATTAAGGCTGGTGTTCCAGCATGACCTATTTGTAAGCAATTTGGCAAAAAAAAAAACACTGCATTGCAGCATTAGCTCATGCATGCTGGTGTCGTGTCAATAGAAAATGTCTGTGTTTGACATCTTTTATGTATAAAACATTATTGCCACTAAATACCATCCCAAGATGTCATCTTACCCTTTTCAGTAGATGAATAGCAGGCTGCTGTGTATCTACTCCACAGGGATGACCTAGGTGCATTGTACAGTGTTTGTGTCTGTTCTTGAACCCTTAGGAACACATGTATATACTGTAAAGGTTCCACTGTGTCCTCTCACACATCTTTTTGAATTTGAATCACAGGTGGCTATTGACCTTGTCATCCTTTATTTGTTTCTCTATAAACACTATAAGTGCACTAGTCAGCCACCTGTGTCAGATACTATATATATATATTTTTTTTTTCTTCTATCTTCTGGTATGATTAAGCTTTATTGTTTGAATGAAATTCTGAGTCAGCCCCAGCAGATTTGTTAGAACAGAATCGTGAAAAGTTCTTTGTTAGACACACAACAAAGAACTTTGTTAGTTAGGTAGTATTACGTGGTAAAAACGGCTTGTGTATAATGTGCACATTATCCTATAACAAGATTTTACTTATGGGAAGAAAAAAAAAATGTTACCAAGTGTTTAGTGTAAATGCATAATTCTGACTGAAAGACTGCTGTTGAAAAAAGGAGCTAAAAGTCACAGTAGTTAATCCTTAAAATATCAACAATTAACCAGGGATTATCCTTTCATCCATCCATTTTCAGAAGCCACTTTTCAATTAGTGTTTTTTTGAGAAAAAGTTTATGGTCAAGAATTGCATAATGAATTTTCCTGCTCCAAATCCAGAGAACACAAAATGTCTTTGCTTTTAAATTTTAAGGAGTATATTATCATTGTGCCTATTGGACTCCGAATGATTATGCTGTTTGGAAGTGGGGAAAAGGTATCGACAGTCTACACTATATAACTTCTTAACACACTTGGTAGGCCTTGCTGTGCATTACTTTTTTGTTGCTGTAAAACACATATTAAAATAAAGATGTTTATGCAAGTAGAACACAGTTCTTCAGAATGATGTATTATTGAACTGAATTATTTAACTCAGCCTACAAAAACAAATGGAATTAAAAACATAAAGTACCTATTTATGAATGATTGCTTTGCAACTATGCATGAACTTGGGGGAAAAAAATTGCAAATGCATTAGGAGTGCTTATACAGGCTTGTGGTAGATTAGACTCAAACTCTAGACCAGAGTTCATTTAAATTGCTAGAATTTCACACAACAGTCACAGATGGCAAAAGCCTACATGAGATTTCCTTTGCATTTGGGGATTTAAAAATGGACAGACATGCAAAATAATATTTAATTGGCTCTCCCATGTTTATGCTCTATTAGTTTGCCCTGACATTGTTCATACATTATTCTGCATTTATCTTGTGGCAGACTACAAACCCAACTCGTAAAAGTATCTGAATGAGTGGCAGATGTAATCAGCCCACACTGGTTCATATCAGCTGATGTGCATATAGAGTATCTGTTGTTTGCTTTCATATAGTCATACTACAATTAATTGTCAACACAAAAGGGCACCTCTTACTCTGGATATAAAGTGTAACAAAAGAGATCCTGAACACTGAAAATTATGTAGTCAGATACTTTCACAAATGTCACTAGTAACTTTTTGGAAGAAAACAAACAAAACCAAGCAAACACTCCCTTCATCACTTCTTTGGACAGTGGATTTAAAAAAAAATTTGCTTTGACATTCCAGTTCCAATATAACACACGTCCAGGCACTCACGTGTACCGACAGACACGGGGAGCCTCTCTGTTAAGGCACTCCTGTATTGCTTTAATGAATGCATGCATTTTGAAAGTGGCAGGCTTCGTCGCACCGGTCTCCGCATGCTATCACTAATTGTCCGTGACATGCACCCCCTCCCTACCACTACCCCTCTCTGCCACCCAGCAGCAGACACGCTCGGCTGCTCATCTGCCTCTCAGAGTGTGGCGGGCTGCCTTTGGCGCATCCGCTGTGTGGGCTTTCGGTGTTTGCCATTTTCTCTCACAGCGACGGGACATCTGGCTGATGCGCCTCCCTTTTGTACTACAGTGTCTTCATCACAAAGTGGTCTAAAAGGAAGCTTGTTTTTTCCAACAAGATGATCACAATGCATTTTATCCCCATCTTTCTTGCATTATACAAGCAAACCTTATGCTGTTTACCAGCTCCTCCACTGATACATCGATGTGGTCTTTTTTTTTTAATTAGCAGTTTTCGTATAATTACTGTATAACACATTTGAATGATTGAAGATACCCATTACGGAAAGTGAAAGTAAACACAACTTTGCAAACAACAGCAATTTGTTACGCTATATAATGACTCAATTGTCCATTGGGTTCTGAATATCATTTTGCTCTTAGAGATGCAGATCACACACTAAAACAAGTTCCATTGTAAATATGATTATGTACTGTTTTAAACCACTGTTGTAAATTGTGAGCTGTAACAAACTAGCCCCAAGAAAGCAACATATTTTTACATTCACATAGACATTTCTTCTTTTGTGTGTCCATCTGGAACAACAGAAACCTCTACTGTTATTGGAGTTTAAAAAGTAAGTTTGAAGTTAATCATTCCACACCAGTGGTGTAATGTAACAAAATAATATTACTTCATTACTGTACTTCAGTATTTTTGGTGAGTATCTGTACTTGAGTTTAAAAATTTCTGTCAACTTTTGTTACTTACTACAAAAATAACAAAGACAATAATAAATAAATAAATAGTAAATTTTACATCTGCTAGTATAACTTCCACCACAACACCCCCTGTTTTAATTGAGTCTGACCAGCCGTGGGTATATGTCCAAAAGTTGTTCTCCTTTCTTGGAATGAAGGATTTTTCATATCAGATGAAGTGCCTCCTGTGCTTGCCAAAAAGCACTGAAATTCTTCAATTCAAAAAATCATGTTGAACCTCAACAAATACAATGGCACAAGTGAAAACAAAAATAACGAATGTTATACTACTTAACACTTTTAACGTTAATATAAAATGAAACGTTTGGATACTATCCTGTAAGGAGTCCATGCAGTCCTCTTCACTTCCAGCAGCCTGTTCTCTTCATCCTTCTGCAACATTAAAGACCAAGAAAAGTCAGACAATACCTGTAACAGTGCTGTGTTAATAGCTATTAGTGTTGTCTGCCAGGACTCCGTCCACTGAGCCATGTCTGAGATGCTTTCTTGGATGAGATCCACAAGAATAAGAAGTTTCACATACATCTCTCACATAATATCAGCTAGCCTGTGTGTCCTTTTTGGACTTGAATGATATGAAAACAGAAGCTGTTCATTGGATATGGAGTGTGACATAAAGATGTTGAAGTGGAATCCCAGGTAACCTACCCACAGGCATAGATTTTGGGGGCTGAGACGGTACGGGCGACATGTTTGGACAGGAGTGGATTGTTCAGCAAACCTTCACGTATGCTATTTTCTTTAGTCATATAATTATTAGACTTCCATAAGTAATGTCTCCCTCAGAGCTGAAGCTCTCTTCTGGGATTTCAAATGCAGACGCATTAAATGACTTATGAATTTTTTTCTGTGGAATCTTAAAGCCATAGTCGGTACTTAGTTGTAATATGGAGTTTAGATACTTACAATTTATTTTTAAATTTATCAAAGGTACATAATGATGGAAAAGAATGAAAATGAGCAGTAAATGAGTTGTTTTCTTAGTAAGCAGGGGAAAGAAATTCTAACCAATTAACAGTGGTTCCAATTTTTTGTTTTATTGCTGCAAGCAATGAGGAAAATGGATGATCATAGTAATGTATATAGAGTAGAAAAATAATAAAATGAAAAAGAGCCAATTAAAGCCCAAGGGGACTGAACACAAAATACAGACAAAAGCTATTTGCAAACTAAGATTGTTTAAAAGTAGACTCTATAGCCAAGTAACATCCATCCATTTTCAATACCACTAACCCTACACAGGGTCATGAGGGAGAGACGGTTAGGGTTGCTCAAGCCTATCTTAGGGCGCATGGGGCGGAGGGCATAGGAGGCAGTCACACACGCCCAGTCACACCCAACAGGCAATTGGAAACACCAAACAGCCTACGTGTCCACGCAAGCTTCACATTCACAGGGTTGGGGTAGGATTTGGACCCCCAACCCTGGAGGTGTGAGGCAACTGTTCTAACCACCCGTACCATACTGTAATTCATGTAAATAAAACTGACGCTAATATGAATGATATTGGCAGAAATCCTGCTAATAAACATTTAGAGAATACCTAAAAAATTACACTGTCCCAGAGGCCTCTGCAATTAGTGGTTTTTCATTCTTTTCACTTGGGAAATGTGCTTTTGTTCAGATCACCATCAACATCACCACTATCATTAACATCAATCAGTGTAGTTAGACGCCTAGTGAAACACGATGGGGAAGTTCACCTCTAACCTGCTCTCTTTACATTGGAAAAGCAGTTTCATTTTGCAGTGCAAAGAAAAAAAATAGGAATGTAATTGAACATAAAACATTATTATTATTATTATTATTATTATTATTATTATTAACCAACCATTTCAAATAACACATTACACATACGGTTAATCACAAACTTTATCACATTCTTAAAAAAAACACCATTACTTCTTGAGACGTTATTTACCAATGAATTGTCACTAAAATCCTTAAATATTACTTCTACACATTACAATGAACTTTAAACCTCACTGTCTGTTTTAGAGGTATAATTCTCACTAGACCTGACACACAAGCCTGTGGTGCAAGATTTATTGTCAGTGTCATGGATGGCCAGCCAGCCAAATCCAGGCAGGAGCGACACAGAAAAAGTCTTGAGAAATTCAGTCAATAATTACAGTTTTAATATCATAGACTTTAAAATCAGTAATTTCTTCAATATGTTTTTTGGATGATAATGAAGGGTTTTGAACCCTAAGTCATTACCACCTATGTGGTACACCACACAAAATTAGTAGCCCACTGAGCTAAAGACCTAAGTGTTCAGTTGTGGTCATTACACCATGTAATGTATTTGAGCAGGCGACAGCAGGACTAGCATGTCCAGTTTTGTTGAAGCACATGCTGGAGAGTGAAAGAATATTGCAGGCTTTAGCAAGAGTGGGCCAAGAGTGGCTTGGGTGGATTGCGAGAGTAATGTGACCAGTTTTGAGTTTTGTGTGAGAGCAGGGCAGAATCTTGCAGGTATGGGTAGAATTAAAAAATCAGTCCCATGTTGTACTTTAATCTGTTTCTCTGCATTCTTTTTGCTAATATTAAAAAATTAATTATACATATATATATATATATATATATGGTAAACTGGAATTTATATATATATATATATATATATATACAGTAACCTGTAGTCATTCGAACTATGAGCACCCAATCAGAAAACAATGTAGGTCACAGCTGACAGAGCTGGTCATTCATCCGTACCCAACTACCTGAGGTTGTTTTCTGGCAGTGAAAGTTAACACTTCCTAAACCTCTTTTCATCACATTCCTTTCAATATAATCTTTTAGTGCACAGTAGTGCATGTAAAAGCTGTGCTTCTGGAATGAGTATGGGCACTGTGGTGTAGTATGGGCACTGTGGTGTAGTATGGGCACTGTGGTGTAGGGGCCATGTAGTAAGCGTGGTGACAGTGTCATGTTTCTCTTATGCAAGTAAAATGTATGCATGTTAAAGACATTTTTTGCTTCAAATCATTCCTTGTGAAATTTCTGTTAGCAAAATGTCCTTAATTACCACTTGAACTAGCAAATCAGTTTCTTGTAAAGACACAGATAATTATTATTATAATTAATTATATAACAGATAATTATAATTGAAAAGAGTCAAGCCTTTCCTTTCACCCCCCTCCAAAAAAGAACATAAAATTGTATTGTACTCAATTTCTGCTATAACACAATGCAGATATCCCAGCTCTACACACATGCTTAAAAACAAGAATGTATCTCACCAGTCTTACAAAAAACGTTAACATTCATAAAATGACTATGACATCCAAATGTGATTAGCTTATCCATTACCTTTCAGACATAATTTTATAAGTATTAACATTATACAGTATTCCAAAACTGCAAATTGTGCTCTGCTGGCAAAGAATATCGTATTTTCCAAGAGTCATGACGGTGTCCACAGGATATCCTAATCCACCCAATGGGGTGTTATAACAAGGCTGTACCGTGTGTGTGTGTGTGTGTGTGTATGTGTGTGTGTGTGTGTGTGAGTGTGCGTGCGTGCGTGTGTACATGCATGTATGTATAACAACTTTTAGCCAATATGTACATCACTAATCTTCCTCAGTGTTTTTTCCTTATGTCTGCTTTTACCCAGCATTTCATGCATACTCTACTAATGGGTGCCATCATAAAATGTTTATGTAGTGATTGTAATAATAATAATAATAATAAGAAGAAGAAGAAGAAGAAGAAGAAGAAGAAATTAGTTTAGAAGGTGAGCATTAATAATTTTTAGAAATGCAAACTAGGTGTTAACTGCTTGTTAATGAATGAGGAATTATGTGTAGGTTTTTGCATTTCAGGCTATATTAATTCATAAGGGGGTTTATGTCCAGTGCATATGACATATTTACTCATGTCAGTTTCCTTTATCCCATGTAAAGCTATGATCTTTGCAGCATGGATTTACTGGATGTATGTGGGGACAAAAAAAGAGGAAGGGATTAATTCAAACATTTTATAAACCATGCTGTTGTGCTGTATGTTGTAAAAGTCAGGCCATAAATTGGAAAGGGACCAAGTTAAAGTGACCTTTAGCAGCAGTGTTAATATTCGACTGACCAACATCTGCTGTCCCCCAGATGTCTATCCTGCAGTCACTCCTGTACCTGCTAAATTAGTTTGACATTTACATGAGGAATAGTGTTTGCTGATTGCAAGGAGTTGATTGATGCCTAATTACTACAGAGCTGTTGCTTTGCTAAGGCATGGCCATAAATACAGGATGCCAGTGTCTACGTGGTGTATCGAACAGCATTCCACTAGAACACAGAACTTCTGGACTGCAAGGTCTTTGTTCTGGCAGTCCCACTAAAGTGGTACACTGTAAAATATAGCTAGTTGAGTTTATTCAGAAAAAGCAGGGAACTAGATTTGCTTTAAAAATTGTAAGTACGGGTAGTTTATTTATTCGAGTAAAGTTTGAGAATATCTTGCTGAATACATTTTCCTTGAATAAATAAACTTTATAATTTTTAAGATAATTGCTTTCCATGTTTTTTTCTGAGTAAATTTGACTAATTAGATTTTACAGTGTACTATTAAAGTATTCATGAAGCAGTGTGTAAAAGTATGAAAACACTTTATGCACAAAATATCTAATGATTATGTTTTCTGATGTTACCAAGTTAGTCGTGATACTATTGAAGAATGAATGAAGCACTACAAAGGAATATATGGAACATTTAACCTTAATCCAAAGCACCTCTTTACAGTACATTCAGCAGAGCTATGCACATAGCAAAGTAATTCCATTTGTTACTGCCTCTTAATACTCATGCTTGAATTAAAGTTATTTATCATTTCTGCCATTTTTGAGACATGATGTATGTGTGCCTCTGGGGTGTTCATGGGAAAACAGAACGAAGAACTTGAAATGTTATTGGTGTTGACATTTGCTGACATTTGCAAAGGTGGACCGTATCTCAGCAGGGAAACAATAATAATAATAATTATTATTATTATTATTTATTAAGGGTATTCATATCCTGTTTTGATATTTTGAAATTGTATATTTCAGTCCTGTAATAAACCCTAATATATTTAAGTAAAATATAGGGTGCATATTCATACATGACGCCACCCTTTCCTGCCACACATTTACCTGATAATTCTTGCATTGAGTATTTTTCATTGTCTTTTCAAACTGTTTAACAACTGCTGCCTCACATATTTCCATCAGCACAGACACATCAATTAAAAGCGACAACCGAGGCTACTCATTTAAGAAATAGACTGCATTTGAGGGGACCAGTCATCTACAAATTTGTGTTACTATCACTTGTGTGTTTCATCTCAACACAGGCATGTCAATTTGATGTTTTTCTGCTTCACGCTTTTGATCGTTTCATGCTTACCCATCACGCAACTACATACAGTGGTACGTCAACATACCAGTGCCCCCAGTTGATCTTATCATCTTTTTTTCGAAGACTCTCAGTACGGGTAAAAACTTGTAAAAACTCGCTCTACATACAAGCGATTGGCTGCAACTTGTGAGCATCTGTTTGAACAAGCTGAGGACGAGAGTGTGGGTACGCTTTGTTTCCCACAAGGCGCAGGTGGCAAACCATGGGGCACCTGGTCCATCCGTGAAATTTCCTCACTACTAAATATTCCATGGTCAACTGTTACTGGTATTATAACAAATTGGAAGCAACTGGGAACAACAGCAACTAAGCCATGAAGTGGTAGGCCACGTAAATTGACAGAGCGGGGTCAGCGCATACTGTAGCACACAGTGCGCAAAAGTCGCCAACTGTCTGCAGAGTCAATAGCTACAGACTTTGTGTGGCCTTCAAATTAGCACAACAACAGTGCGTACAGAGCTTCATGGAATGGGTTTCCATGGCTGAGCAGCTGCATCCAAGCCTTACATCACCAAGTGCAATGCAAAGCGTTGGATGCAGTGGTGTAAAGCACTTCACCACTGGACTCCAGAGCAGTGGAGACGTGTTCTCTGGAGTGACGAATCACACTTCTCTGTCTGGAAATCCAATGAACATGTCTGGGTTTTGTGGTTGCCAGGAGAACAGTACTTGCCTGACTGCATTGTGCCAAGTGTAAAGTTTGGTGGAGGGGGACCGCTTAGTTCCAGTGAAGGGAACTCTTAAGGCGTCATCATACCAAGACATTTTGGACAATTTCATGCTCCCAACTATGTGGGAATAGTTTGTGGGTGGCCCCTTCCTGTTCCAACATGACTGTGCACCAGTGCACAAAGCAAGGTCCATAAAGACATGGATGAGCAAATTTGGGGTGGAGGAACTTGACAACCCTCAACAGGATGAAGCGGTATAGAAATGTTAACTTGCTGTTGCTCAGAAGGTGCCTGTTATAATGTATTGTGGCTCTGGGCTCTGTGGGTAACTTGTTTTTCTATAAGAAACAGGATAAAATGTTAATGCCCCGGCAGTGGCAAATAGCTTTGGTTTTAAATTTGATTTGATTACATGAATGTTTAAACTGAGATTTACAAGAAATATTTTATTTAACTGCTACTGTGTAAAAGAAATACTGCTGTTAAAAAGCACATTACTTGTTTAAAGTGTTTGCACACCAAATGGTATTGCACTTTTGTTCATATAGCAGTACTTTTGAAATAAAAGTTCGCTATACACTATTTTTGAAATCATTATTGAATTTTGCAAATAATGCAATTAATCACGATTAATCGCAGGGAAATCATGCGATTAATCACGATCAAAAATTTAAATCGTTGCCCAGCATTATTCATATATAATTTTTTGTAGAATAAATCAGTAAAGGTAATTTAGCTCACAGATTTCTCAAATTAATTTAATAAAATTATATGTTGTATTATATAAACTGACGTGCAAAAATGTTCTTGGTTACAAGAGGTGCTAAACTCTCAGGTCACTTTGTATTTAACTTTGGCGCATCCAGAATGGGAAGCCAGTTTAACACACACACACACACACACACACACACACACACACACTCACTACATAAAATCATGTTGGCTACACATCTCAGTGATTTTGGGCTATAAGAGGAAACTAGAGTACCTCAGAGTAAATGCATGCAGGTAAGTGTAGCAGACAAGGCAAACATGCACACAACTGAAGGATGCATTGCTTTAATGCTGCCAAGACAGACATTACCTGTTCACACTAAAATATAGGGAGATTGCCTGGGCATATAGCATTAGAAAGTAATATGAGTGTGCTGCTATTAAGGAGGCATCATAAGGGAGGGTTGCATGAGTGCTTTTTTAATTTTTATTTTTAATGCTTATTTTGTTCTGTTTTCGGAAGTCACATAGCCTCATACATACTTGAATGAATACATTTTGCTGTGCTGAGGGCTATAATGGTTATATAACATGAGCTTATGAATATTTAAAACCTGATGCTGACCAAAAAAAAAAGATAATTAATTAATTAATTAATTAATTAACATTATTCAATAGGAGAAAATCTAATTAGTCATTTCATTTCCTCAACAATTTGTTGAAAGGGCCAAAAAAATCTTTAACGTTTCTATACATAATGTCTACTTACAGAGCCTGACTCCAGTAATGTCAGATTATAATAATGTTCTTACTGTATATTTTATCTTTTCATTTATTTTTATTTTAAATTTTTTAATGATTTTTTTGGTCTAAAGTCTAGTTAGTGTTTGAAAATGTTGCATGTCATATTTTTAGATTTTTAATCTTGTTTTTCTCATCATTATAACAGGGCTTCATTGTGATGATTAGGTTAACACTGTCAGACGACATTAACTGCACCATACTGTATGATAGGGTGCACATGTACTATGTTATTATTATTATTATTATCATTATTATTAATAATTATTATTATTATTATTATTAATAATTATCATTTTGACTTTATAAAAAGTGTCAGCATAGTACGTTTTATTATGATTATAATATAAGAAATGAGAAAAAGCGATAAAGAGAATTGTATGGTGTGTGTGTGTGTGTGTGTGTGTGTGTGAATTTTTTAGGGTTGTGAGTAAAAAAATATGACTGGTTGCACAGGGTATAAATTATAGGATCTATTCTCTATATTGTTTCTATAGACATTTTAAATAGCATTCACTATTATTGAATATCTACTTTTTATCATTTAGGTGTGGGATAAAAATAAATCACTGTTGTTGTGTTAGATTTCACTTTGTAATGACAAACATGTACAAAGAGAGCTAAATATGACTGCACAGCCCCACGGACGTCGCCTCTTTCTTATGTTGGCTGGCAGAGCGGCTGGCAATTGTCTGATCATCGTCCTGTCGCTGTCTTTCACAGGATGGCATACGTTTCTATACTGAGCCAAAAACAACTTGATAATCCCGTAATCCTTATGCTCTGCGTGAGTGTGTGTGCACGCGTGTTTGTGTATGTGTGCACATTCGTGTGTGTGTGTGTGTGTGTGTGTGTGTGTGTGTGTGCACGCATGCATGTGCATGCTCTTGCGTGTGTTCATGCACACTTGTGTATGTGTGTGTTTGCGTGTGTGTGTGTATGTGTGCGTGTGTAAGCGTACTGTATGTGTGCATGCACGTGTATATATGCTCGCACATTTTTGTCTATTTTCAGCCTCTTCCTCTTCCTTGCAGAAGGCCATGGTGCCTTGGTGAGTGAGCACATCATGCATCTCTTTCTTGGGTAACGGATCCAAGTTTCCTGGGTGTTTCTGGCAGGCCGCTCTCAAGGTGTCACTAATCTCCTGTTTGTGACCGTAGTGCTGTGTACTTTTATGCCTATGTGCTGCGCTCACCTTGCATTTCAAGTGCAGCGTTTGTTACACCGTAGGAACAAGTGACCGGTGTAATTTTCTGTCCTACATACGTCAGTAATGTTCAGGAGCGGGGCTGTCACCTGTGCCCCCATCATGTCGTCTGTAATTTAACAGCCTATTGGCTTGTCTTTGCCTATCATCAGTGCTGGAAACCCAGGCAGACTCATTTTGAGCAAGTATCAGTGCCTCCTCAGCTCCCAATGCTAAGGTTCCATAGGTTTTATTTAATTTAATTATGTAGCAATCTTGTCCCATGTAACTGCTTTGAACACATCTGCCATAATGTAAAGTCTCCTTCCACTTTTCCTAAAGCGAATGAGAGCGTTCCTAAGATGGGTCCTGAAAAGACGGAAAGTCATCTCAGCTGCTTCACACATTCAATGAAACACATGACAAGTGACTGTGAAAGATCAATAAAATGATGAATGAAGGACAGTGGTATCTATACATCAACTTATTGCCATCAATAGCACTTTAATATCCTGCCAATAAATTACCCAAGAGCTATATGTATACACACACGCAAACACACATTCACATTTTTATTTATTTTTTTACTTTTGGACTCATGACTATCTTACTGAATTTTATATGTGGTGTTTGGCCAAATTAATCAAACATTTGAAAAGAAAAGAGTGAAAACAAAGAAAATTTCCATTATTTTTCATATTTAATGTGATGATGGGAAGTGTGACATTTCCATCTTTTGTTCTGAAATTTGCAGTAAGGTATAATTTTGAATGCAATCATAGCAGTATGTAGTATTCATGCTTGTGATTTTGTCTAGTGGAAAAATCTATTATGTCACAGAAAGTGGTGACAGTGCTTTATATGTAACAACATGCATTAAGATATATTTGATAAACTGAAGTAATGATACCTTGATTGTACATTAGCTTCCAAAATTACTAGTGACCACCACTGGAATAATATCTGCACTGGTATATTAAAAAATTTAGTTTTTTTGTATAATCTTTATGCAAGGTACTACAGTTTATGTAGACATCAATTCAATTAATTTTATTTACCTTTTAAGACCACAATATATTTTGCTGCAGGAGCACTCTAAGTAATAACAGCACAGATTAATGCAAAACTGAAAAGAACATGAGAAATAGAATTTTAAATTAAAAACAGAACATTACTGTTGTCAAAAAAAGTGAATCTAATAAAATGTGAGCACATAACGGTGCGAAGAAAGTGCATCATGTGTTCTTTTAACCATATTAGGATTAAGGAACAGACAGTTCTGTGACACTGCCACATGACCTCAGTGCTCAATGGGAGTTAAAAAGGTTATCAGTAATATACTAAAACTTTGAAGTAAAAATGGCCTTTTATCACTGAATATCTCACCAATGCCTACTTATGCAGCCAACACAAACGTTCCTGTAAACTTGAAATCGTGTGTAATGAATTACTTGCTTTTCTAAGAATCTAGACAATAAATAACATCTTACAGTTTACAACATGGACTCATAACAACAAAAGCCCCATTAAATGCCAAATTAACTTAATGAGCACGGCAGACTTTTTTAATGAAACATCTTTCCTGCAATCACTTTCTGAAGGCATTGACATTTTTCCCATTCCTAAATGTAGCATAGCTAAATCAATGCAGCATGACACGTTTGACTTTGCTAAAGAGGTCTCCTTCCCATAATGTGAAAGAAAACTGCAATGCGTGTTTTGTAACTATGCGACTTGTTTTAGAGTATAGTGTATACGTGAAGATTACACAAGCCCGTCGCCATTCCCAACCTTCACAGCTTACTTTCCCACCCTTTCTGCATAAATACAGAGAGCAATTGTTAGGAAAAGTAGGCTATGAAAAATACATTAAACACTACTGCAAAGCATAATCAGCCCGTTTCCTATTTACAATTAATTAACTTTGTCTCATTTAATTTTTTTCTTGATGAGCAATAGCTGTACCTCCATTAATCCCATTTAGCTGCACCCTAAGAGATGCTGTTGTGTTACCAAGCCTCTCGCTCACTTCACTTTGTGTTTATCCATTGATTCCATTCTGCATTGCATTCTGGAAACTTTTCCTTAATAGTGGCTCTAACATATTGAAATTAGATGTCACAGATACTCCTAGGTTTTTGGTCATCCTACACTGTCCTTAGCCAGTAGTAGCTGCCTGATGGTCCGGCACATGGCCTGATTTTTCATCTCTCGACTGTGATGATGTTATTGTAGATTCTAATTGACTTAGACAGCTGTAGCTTTGTGGATTACCAATATGCTAGTTACTCAGTCAAGCTGTACTGTTGTTATTCTGAGGTAGATGTACATGTGTGTGTGTGTGTGTGTGTGTGTGTGTGTGTGTGTGTGTGTGTGTGTGTGTGTGTGTGCGCTATCTTGACTGATTCCTGAGAAGCCTGTACTGCTGCTTCCAAGGTGGTAGGCTGAGATTCTGCTATGATCTTGTGCCGCATCGTAAAACGGCATCTTAAAGTGTGCACCCCTGCTTTATGGCAGTGTTGTGTGCTGGACAACCTTGAAATTATACAAACCAAGAGGAAACAGAGAGCTGAACACATGAACAAATTACTACAGAAAACAGAGCCGACTTCATGTGCAAAGAACGTGTCACAACGTTCTCCTTCCACAGTCTGGTAATAAAACGCTCTCTGAGCTCTACCATGAATTTCATTCCTTTATTGAATATTGTAATTAAAATGAAAGCACAATTTTTTCGCTGTGCTTAATCCATTTGTAGTTTCCGCCTTTCTTTGTGTAGTCTTTGGTTTCTTAATGAGATGCTGCTTCTCTTATCTGACAGAGCATATTACAGAGGAAAGGTTTAATGAGAAATAAATGGGGCCTCTGCTTTCCCCTATAAACAACGAAGAGGTTTTTTTCCCAGGGCACCAATACTGAAAACAACTACAAAAACACCACTTACCCTTTAGCTTTGACATTACCCTAGAAGGGTGACAACTTCTGAGTATGACAACCATTACCATGAAGGTTTATTCACTAATTTCCTCAGCTTTCAATTTGGAAAGGCTAAACTTGATCCAAGACAAAGTCCCTAGCTAAATCGATCTATTACATGGCATGTATTTACATCAAAGTGCTTTGTTGCCATAGCAGGAAAACAATGAGTATATCTCTCTGAGAACAGCACAAATGTGGCTTTATAGAGTATATCTCTGTACTGTTGTTGATAACTGACTAGTAATGATGTGCTACAAAGTTCATGACTCAAAGCCTAATTGTTTGTTATTTTACTAGTGCTATCTTGTTACAAATCTCACTGTTTTCAAAAACCAAGACTTGTCAAGAAACTAAAGATTATGCTAATGATGTAGGAATTATTATACTTATTTTTATGTATGTTATATATGGAATAGTGTTAATAATCAATTTCTTTTAGTACGCAATGTTTTATAACATTAAAAAACAATATATAATAAAGGCATAGGCAATATATAATAAATAATAAAATAATAAATATATAATAAATAATTATATAATATATAATAACAATATATAATAAAGGCATATATAATAAAGGCATAAAAATACATAATATAAATGAACATGAATAAAATATGGAGATATAATACCATATTGGATACAGTACAAAGAATTCATGGCATTAAGCAAAACTAACAAAATACAGAGGAAACACATCAATTTACTTCTTACTCTTCAAAGGTAATGATTGGGACATTCTAAATGGTTAGTAATGACAGAGCAAGATAAGTTGCCAGCCATACCTAAGATGTACCTTTTTTTGCCTTTTTCTTTCTTCCTTCCTTCCATCCATCCACCCATTATACGACCATTAATCCTATGCAGAGATGCTGGTGGTTTAGAGCCTATACCAGGCAGTACAGGGTGTAAGGTAAGGAAGTCGATTTTGGGTATTATGTTAAATAATATTGTGGGAATAATGAATTATCCCTACCAGTAATTTTAGGAATCTCAAAAATTAAATGTTAGGAAGCTTGGGGGATGATTTAATCCCTACCAATGTTGAAACCGAACGTATGCCTTGAAGCTAGGCAGGGCACATTCTACACAGGGCAGCCTATGCCTTTAACCTAGGCAGGGCACATTCTACACAGGGCAGCCTATGCCTTGAAGCTAGGCAGGGCACATTCTACACAGGGCAGCCTATGCCTTTAAGCTAGGCAGGGCACATTCTACACAGGGCAGCCTATGCCTTGAAGCTAGGCAGGGCACATTCTACACAGGGCAGCCTATG